>JAADKR020380149.1:0-14024 GCA_011763505.2 Lythrypnus dalli | reverse complement strand
ATAAACACTGTGTTCATTGATTGTACTTTCCCCCCAGACATTCAGCAAATAGTCAGTGACCCAGTTGGAGCAGTGAATGACGCTGTTGATGAAGTCACAAGTCTCCTACATAAAGTTCAAGGTAAAGTCTCCAAGTTTTACCACATTGCCATAATGCTTTTCATATTGTTACAAACGTTTTAACAAATATATGTCTTTATCCCAGAATGTGCACCTGATTTAAGCGACCCTTCAGCTGCGGCCACGTATGCAACTGAGGAAATAGTCCAAGCAAAAGATGGATTTGTGCAATATTTTTCAGATGAGGAGGGTAAGACAGACTATTTTAATATTTTTTCTGTGAAAGGTTTTGAAAGCAGATTTTTTTTTGCTGCAGGAATCTTCTATCTGAGTTACGTGGACCCGGTGGTGATGGGACGCCGTGCGTTCCACACTGCGGACGAGTTCCTGAGTGACGTGGGGGACACTGTCCAGGACACACTGTGCTCTGCTGTGGACTACATAGTGGACACAGTTCTGGACATACACAAAGGTGAGACTGTAATAAATCACCCCAAAACCGATTCACAACAGAAAGGCTTTATTTTAATATTTCTAAATGCGTTTACAAAACTTTATGTCTAGTTGGTTGATATTTTCTTTCATATAAAATAATTGTGCTCTGTCAGTAGTCTTCAATACTCTATATTCATTTGTTTGTAATGTCTATGGGAGGAAAGGGGTTACATTTTGGGGGCTTTCCAAAGTAAACATTAGGAATAGGCTGTGACAATGACACCAGATTTTGAGTAAAAGGTAATGTGTCAATATTCTTTTTGTGAATATCTGACAAAAAAGATAACAAATAGGTATAGTGCCATTTTAAAGCATCCCACAAGCTTTTAAACCTCACCATCCAGGTAAGTTCTAAAAATAACTACCAGTAACATTAATGCTTTAGTTATAAAAGTGACCATAGTTATCACTGATACTGATAAAATATTTCATCACTGCTGCTGAATTTCATGTCTGTTGCAGTTCTTTTTGTACTGGTTTAACAAAACTCACACTGCTGCTGGCAGCAATGAAGGGTCAAAGCTTACCCACACCTACATTAGACCAAGACAAAAATATGTCAGTATGATATCATGACAGTCCCACGCCTTGAGATTCTGCACAAATGTAATCGTATTATTTTACAGGAAAACTGGACCTAAGTTTCATAGACCCAGTGGTAATCGGCCGAGGAGCCTTCACTGTAACCAATGACTTTATGTCTGAAATCACGGGCTACATCCAGGAGTCGCTCTGCTCCTTAGTGGACACACTTCTGGATGTGTCCAAAGGTAGGCTGCTCACCGCTCACTGTCATTGTCTAAAGTTTAAATTGTGTGTTCTTTCGCACATGTTGAACTACTTTATGTTTCTGTTTGTTTGATCAGGAACCACTGACATTAGCTTCATGGATCCTGTGGTGGTTGGACGGAATGCTTTCACTGTCACCAATGACGCTACTGATGGAGTGGTGGCTTACATCCAAGATAAGCTATGTTTTGTAATAGACAACATTATGGACATCCACGAAGGTATTAAATAAGTAAATACAAATATTGTCCCGCCCAACCTAACTTAAAAAAGACAAGATTTACTGTAGCAAAGACATGTTTCTCATTGATTGTGATTATTTGAGAGCAACTGAATTGAAATAATCAGCATGTATGTTTTTGTTTTTTTTTGCTTCATAGGAACCACTGACTTGAGTTTTATCAACCCTGTGGTCATTGGAAGAAATGCCTTCAGAGTCAGTGATGACTTTGTGAGTGGGATTGCAAAATACATCCAGGGTGTTCTCTGTTCAGTCCTGGATGTTACTCTGGACTCTGTCAGAGGTCAGTATTTTTTAAACACAGTTATTTAGTGTAAACAATCTGCTTCTGTAAGTAGGTTGCTAATATTTCTACTTTGTTGCACAGATGTCATGGATGCTATTGGATTCAGTCCTTTTTCAGTTCTGAAGACAACAGCAGACATTACCAAAGAACAAATGAGCACGCTCGGGAACTATATCTCAACTACAGTTGGGGATCAACAAGGTATAGCCAGACACAAATTTTACATTTAATAACAAGGTAATAGCCTTGGAGTTGAGTGCTTACACAGAATACGGATGCAGTGTTAGCATCTCTAAGTTGTACCAATATCCAGACATTTTGCCAACTTTTGATTTCAGGGATCTTGCCTGAGGTCTCTGTGGACCCCATGAAAGTGGCTGAGGAGGCCTCCGAAACCAAAGATGCTTTTGTGGCCTATATGTCCAGCATGTTTGTTAGTGAACAAGGTAATTCCATTAATGTATTTTATACATCAGAATGGATGAAGTGCTCAGCAAAAATGGTCCAGCTTGCAATGATCAAATTGTTGCAATTGTGCTTCCCAGTAGAGGAAACGAAGCAAGATGCTCCATCTGTGGAAGATAGAACATCAGAAGACAATATGGAACATCAGAAGAAAATACCAGCTGACACTACGGAAGAGTCAGAAGAAAAGCAGGAAGAAATAACAACCACCAAAGAAGAAGAGGAAGAAATAACAACTGATGGAAAAGAAGAGGGAAAAGAAATAACTGACGAAAAAGAAGAGGACAAAGAAATAACAACCAAAAAAGAGGAGGAGGACGAAGAAATAACAACCAAAGCAGAAGAGGAAGAAGAAGAAACAACCATTGAAGTAGAAGAGGAGGAAGAAGAAATTATAACCAAAGAAGAAGAAGAAGAAGAAGAAATAACAACCAAAGAGGACGAAGAAATAACAATCAAAGAGGAGGAGAAAGTAGAAGAAATCACAGCTAAAATAGAAGAGCAGGAGGAGGAGGAGAAAGAAAAAATATTAACCAAAGAGGAGGAAGAGGAAGAACTAACAACTAACGAAGAAGAGGAGCCCAAAGAAATAGAACTTGCCGTAACAGCTGAAGAGATGAAAGAGGAGGCTACGAGGCTTGCACCTGCTGAGCCACCACCCGCTGAGGAAGAGGAGGAGGAAGAAGAAGCAGAGCTAGTAAAGGCCAACCTTTTGGAGCTAACGCCTGCAGAAGAAGAAGACGAAGAGGAGGCTGGCGAGATTAAAACTGCTAAGTCAACCACTGCTGAGGAGGAAGAAGAGGATGAAGAAGAGGAAGAGCCATCACCTGCGGATGTGGAGAAGATGCAGGATGCTGTGAAGGCTGAAACCACGGAATCATCATTGGCTGAGAAAGAAGAGGAGGAAGCAGAGCCATCACCAGCAGAGGAGGAAGAAGAAGGGGAAGCACTGAAGGTTGACATACTTGTGGAGCCCCTATCTGCTGAAGAAGAGGAGAAAGAGGAGGACGAAGAAGACGAAGAAGAAGAAGAGCTGGCAGTTGAGGTTGACACAATGAAATCATCTCCAGTGTTGGAAACAGAGGAGGATGAGACAGTGCCATTGGTGAAAAAAGAGGTAAAACCATCACCCCCTGAAAAGGAAGAAATGGAAGAAGAGGAGAAAGAGGAAACACCATCTATTGAATCTGTAGTGGGCCATGTGTCAGTGGCAACACCTCAGAACATTAGTGCTAAGGAGAAGGAGGAAGACAAGGCAGAAGCTCCAGTCCTAAAAGCTTTGGAGGACTTCTCAGACACTGTGGACGACCATGATGAAAATAACAACAACAGTGAGAAGCTGAAGACTGAACCAGAAAGGAAAAGGAGGCTGCACCTCCCCTCCCACAGGAGAAGAATGCACACTCACAAGGATAAACCTGTGGAGGGACAAGCTAAAGAAGGTACTGCAATTCACCATATATATTGTAAGTTAAAAATTGTGAAACATTTCACATCATAGTTAGAGCTTTGGTTTGTTGTCCATTATTAATAACACAAATGTCATCACCTGCTGAAGGGGGAAAAAAAAACGTTTGTAATTGGACTGTAATGTTATTCCCTTCTTTCATGATTTGCTTGTCCGTGTTAACTGCTCAAATGCTAGCTTTCAGTCAAATAATGAAGGGCACTTTTTTACGATGTTGTTAGAATAGATCATATTAATTACATTGCTTTTCCTTTAATGGTTTTTAGATGAGGAACCTGAGGAGGAAGACAGACCCAAACTTGAAAAGTTTTTGCTAAAAAAAGAAGTCTCCAAAAACAAGAAAGAACTCAGGGCAAAGGAGAAGAAACCTTCCAAATTAGAAACAGAAGTAAAGGAGTTTAAGAAACCAGCCAAAGAAAAGAAGACTAAAAAGCAACCTCTCAAGGAAGAATTTCCAATACCTGAAGAAACCAAAGTAAAATCTCCTCAGGAAACAAAGATTGAGAAAAAAGAAGCCCCAAAAGAAAAGCGAGTCAAGGTGGACAAAAAGCCTTCTAGAAAAATCAAGGAGAAGAAGGAGGTCTCAAAGGAGGAAAAAGAAGGCATCAAGCTTGCCAAAGAAGATAAACTAGAAAGGAAGGAACCTGCTAAAAGGAAGAGGGTTAGGAAAGCTGTTAAAGTTGAAAAGGAGCTTGATAAAGAACTGAAATCCCCCAAAGAGAAAACATCTTCAAAAGATAAAAAGGAGAAAAGGACACTGCTAAAAAAGTTTACTTCTACTAAAGACAAGAAGGAGAAGCCCTTGGCAGAAAAGCCTAAAGAGAAGTCAGCCAAAGAAGAGGCAGAGGAGACGGTCCTCAAAGAAAAGCCCAAACGATGTCCAGAAGAAGATGAGAAAAAGGCAGAGGTACCTCAAGAAGACAAGAAAAAAATTAAAGTAAACAAAGAGTTGAAAATTCTAACCAAACAAAAGGAAGATGGGAAACTCATTCAAGAACCAGAACCAAAAGACATTAAGAAACCCACAGAACCCAAAAAAGACAAGGAATCTCACAAAGAGGAACCAAATACGCTTTCAAAAGAATTTAAAAACATAACAGCTCCTGCGGAAGATACGGTGTTGAAGAAAACACCAGAACTGAAGGAGGAGAAAGTTGCAAAGGGGTATGCCAAAGTGGTTAAGGTGGAGCAAAAGAAACCTAAAGAGAAGAAAGAACCTAAAGAGCCTCCAAAGATTAAAAGAGTCAAGAAACCTTCTAAAGAAAAAGTACGCAAAATTGAAGACCTTGAAAAGGAACTTCCTAAAGAATCGAGGAAAGCCAAAGAAAAGCAACACAAACCTCTTAAGATAAAGAAACATTCCTTTGAAAAGAAGGTGAAACCTGTTGAAGAGAAGAAAGAAGCAAAGGAGCCCCCTAAGATCAAAGACATCGACAAGAAACTTCCTAAAGAAGAAACAAAAGAGGAGGTACCCAAAGTACCCAAAGAAGAAAAAGCCAAAAAGAAGGCTGACCGAGAAGCTGTAACAGACGCTTCTAAAGAAAAAGCACAATGGGAGAGGCCGACTGCAGAGAAGGACAAGGTGACACCTATCAAAGAGAAAAAGAAGAAACCTAAAGAGAAGACAGAAGTAAAAGACGCTCTGAAGGTGAAAAGGGAGGGCAAGGAACCAAAAGAAAAGAAAGCAGCTCCTAAATTTATAAAGCCTGAAAAGGAGAAACCCAAAGAAAATAAAAAAGTAGAAGAACTTCCCAAAGTTGAAGTCGTTCCAAAAAAAGAAGGCAAGAAACCCAAGGTGACGAAAGAAGAAGAGGAACCCCCTAAAGATATCAAGAAGCTTTCTAAAGAAGAAAAGCAACCACCTAAAGATGACAAAGAGGAGGCAACGAAGCCCAAGATAAAGGCTGTCAAGAAACTTTACAGATATGCTAAACTTGATGAGAAGGAACCGGAAGCAAAGATAGAAGCAAAGAAAGAGCCTCTTAAAGGTGCCATTGAAGAACCCAAACAACCAAAAGAAAAGAAGGCAGCTTCTAAATTTAAAAAGCCTGAAAAGGAGAAACCCAAAGAAAAGAAAAAAGTAGAAGAACTTCCCAAAGTTGAAGACGTTCCAAAAAAAGAAGGCAAGAAACCCAAGGTGACGAAAGAAGAAGAGGAACCCCCTAAAGATATCAAGAAGCTTTCTAAAGAAGAAAAGCAACCACCTAAAGATGACAAAGAGGAGGCAACGAAGCCCAAGATAAAGGCTGTCAAGAAACTTTACAGATATGCTAAACTTGATGAGAAGGAACCGGAAGCAAAGATAGAAGCAAAGAAAGAGCCTCTTAAATATGCCATTGAAGAACCCAAACAACCAAAAGAAAAGAAGGCAGCTCCTAAATTTAAAAAGCCTGAAAAGGAGGAACCCAAAGAAAAGAAAAAAGCAGAAGAGCTTCCCAAAATTGAAGATGTTCCAAAAAAAGAAGGCAAGAAACCCAAGGTGAAGAAAGAAGAAGAGGAACCCCCTAAAGATATCAGGAAGCTTTCTAAAGAAGAAAAGCAACCACCAAAAGATGACAAAGAGGAAGCAACGAAGCCCAAGATAAAGGCTGTCAAGAAACTTTACAAATATGCTAAACTTGATGAGAAGGAACCGGAAGCAAAGATAGAAGCAAAGAAAGAGCCTCTTAAAGATGCCATTGAAGAACCCAAACAACCAAAAGAGAAGAAAGCAGCTCCTAAATTTAAACAGCCTGAAAAGGAGGAACCCAAAGAAAAGAAAAAAGCAGAAGAACTTCCCAAAGTTGAAGACATTCCAAAAATAGAAGGCAAGAAACCCAAGGTGACGAAAGAAGAAGAGGAACCCCCTAAAGATATCAAGATGCTTTCTAAAGAAGAAAAGCGACCACCTAAAGATGACAAAGAGGAAGCAACGAAGCCCAAGATAAAGGCTGTCAAGAAACTTTACAGATATGCTAAACTTGATGAGAAGGAACCGGAAGCAAAGACAGAAGCAAAGAAAGAGCCTCTTAAAGATGCCATTGAAGAACCCAAACAACCAAAAGAAAAGAAGGCAGCTTCTAAATGTAAAAAGCCTGAAAAGGAGAAACCCAAAGAAAAGAAAAAAGCAGAAGAGCTTCCCAAAGTTGAAGACGTTCCAAAAAAAGAAGCCAAGACATCCAAAGAAAAAAAAGCACCTACCAAAGACAAGAAATTAGTTGAGGAGAAATCAACAGAGAAGAAAAAAGCCCAAGAACCTTCTAAAGTTGCAAAGGAAGTGCTTCTTAAAAATATCACAGAAGAAATAAAAAAGCCAAAAGAAATGAAGGTGTTTACTAAAGATAAGAAGAGAAAAGAAGAGGAACCCCCTAAAGTTGAGAAGAAACCTCCAAAAGAAGAAACCAAGAAATCCAAAGAAAAGAAAGCACCGGTCAAACATGAGAAACTAGAAGAAAAGACGTTTAGAAAGAAAAAAGAAGAGGCTCCAAAAGAAGTGAAAACCATTATATCCAAAGAAAAGAAATTACCTTCCAAAGATGCGACACTTGTGGAGGAGAAACCAAAAGATAAGAAAAAAGTTGACAAACCTCTTACAGTTGTAAAAGAAGAATTTACCCAAAATGTCACAGAGCAAATAAAGAAACCTAAAGAAAAGCGAATTCTAAAAGATAAGGAACCTAAAAAGGAGAAACCCAAAGACAAAATAGAAGCAAAGGTAGAACCCCCAAAAGAAGTCAAGGAAGCAAAGAAACCCAAAGAGATTATGGCTCAACAAGAGAAACCCAAAGAGAAGGAAAATGTGAAAAAAGGGGCTCCTAAAGAAATTGAAAAACCTTCTCAAATTGTAACGGAACAACCTAATAAGGCTGTCAAGGAAGAAACTAAAAAAACAAAAGAAAGGGAAGAGGCGGAGAAAACTCCTGAAGATAAAAAGAAGTCCCACCCTCTTCAAAAAGAAGAAAAAGAAACCAAACCAGCCAAAGAGGAGAAATCTGACAAGAAACTGGTGGCAGAAAAGATAGAGGTAAAAGTCTTGAAAGACACAAAATTAAAGGAACCTTCCAAAAACATCAAACAAGAAAAGACACAGCCCAAAGAAAAGAGAAAAGTGGAAGAGCATCCTAATGCCGTAAAGGTAGACAAAAAACTTCACAAAGAAGAAAAGGAAAAGAAACCAAAAGAAGAAAAAGAATCAAAGAAATCTCCTAAAGAGGAGAAAGAGTCAAAACATCTAAAAGAGAAGCAAGAAGTTCTGAACGGAAAAGGTGAAATCAAGGAACTTCCTAAAGAGAAAACTGACAAGAAGCCCCCAAAAGAAGACAAAGAACTTCTGAAAACTGTCAAAGAGAAGAAACCCAAAGAGAAAAGGGAACCCAAAGAACTTCCAAAGGAGGAGAAGAATGTTACGAAAATTACAACTCACAAAGAACCAAAGGAGGAGGGAAAGAAGTCTTCACAAGAAAAAAAGGATAAAGAACTAACTATCAAAGAAATCCCAGAAGTAAAAGAGAAAAAACAAATTAAAGTAAAGGAAGACGTTCAGATCAGTTCATCTGTAGAAGACAAAGTAAAGAGGCCATCCAAGGAGAAAGAAAAACCACCAAAAGAAGGCAAAGAGGAAAAGAAAAAGCCCAAAGAAAAGAAAGAAGCAGCCCCATCTCTTGAAGAAGAAGTAAAGAAACCAACCAAGGAAAAGGCAAAGGCCAAACCATCAAAAGAAGACAAGGAGTCCATGAAGGCTAAAGGTTTGTTTAATTTTCCGACTGAGATGTTACAAAAGATACTACCTTTCTAAACATTTCTTATATTTGCAGCTGTTCCAAGACACAGGATTATTCCTAGGATTCGTGCAGTGAAGGAGTTAGCATCTGTGGTGGAAAAGGAACATCGCAACGTCACCAAAGCAGGTTTGATCCAATCAATTTCCTCAGAGCTTGCACATCAACAATATTTTTTGTAATGGTTCCTGAAAATCTATTCATCATTCCACATTTACATTCAGTCATGGTACCATCCATTTGCATAAAAGACACTGCCCACAGTCTGTTTGCTATAACACGTTTACACTAGACTAATAATTGTGTAGGTACTTCAGATAAGATGAATATCATAAATCTGCTATGTTACAAGTTAGCTTTGTAGGAAAGGGGACTGAAAATGTCAAGCAGGGATAAAATGAGGTTCAATCCACCAATTTGTTTCCACAAACAAACAAAAAGAACCAAAGAGGCCGGTTGCTGTATTTACACAAAAAGTTTATTTACATCAATCTTCTTCTGGAGGTGGGTAAAAACTAAAAGTCTAAAAGTTTTTTAAAACGGCGCCTCAAATAAAAAGGGCCAGAGAGGGGTCCAGCACAGGATAAAAATAATAAAAATATGAGGGGTCCGGCACAGGATAAAAGATAATATCAAAAAGAGATAGATCAAAAGATAAGATCAAAAGTGTTCTTCTCCAGGGCAGATGCGCTTTGTTCCAAATCCAAGTTGTCCACGCCTACAGACACGTTCCCTCCGCAGTGGGCGTCCACCTGTAGGCGGGAAGTGCACGGTCCCTTCCTTCTGCTGCACCCATGCAAGGTTCCATTGCTCCAGCATTCCCACTCATCTGTTTTGCCCGGTTTCGCCCCACTTACTGCCTTCCTTCCTCTTCTTTTGCATTTCCCGCAGACGAGACGCCACTAGTCGTATTGCCGCCTTTCACAAGTTGCTTGCAGTACTACACTCGCCGATTTCTTCAAATCCTTAGATGGAGCTTTGTACAATAAAAAAAATGTGCTACAGCAGCCACAACTTCATTCTTGTGGCACTCTGGGCCAAGAAAAGTCTTTAAAGAGAGGTGTCCTCTCTATTTTTTGTAGGTGACACACTCATCAGGACATGCTTTACAGTTTCTTCTTTTCCACAGGAGCAGAGTGCATCAGTTCTTTTACCAATCAAACAAAGCTCAGGGGCTAGGCCACAATGTCCCAGCCTTAACCTCAAAAAGATTACTTATTCAAACCTGCTTTTTCCCCAACTGGTGTCTCCCCCTCGAATACCTCTCGGTACTTAATGACTCCCTCTCTTCTCTGAGTCCCTATTTTGGCTGCCACTGGCCCAATACCTTCCAGGATATCATACTACAATACTGCTTGGCAGTCATGTTCGCCATGTCATTGCTCATCACTCCCACATGGGCCGGTACCCACATAAATGTCAAAGAAACGCCCAGGATCTCAGCTCTTTTTAGAACAGTTAAAATTTCAAAAAATAAATCAGCCCTTTCCCGTGACATTCCATCCTCCAAAATCATTATCAGCTAAATCTGAACAAATCAAAGCATTTCGAGTTGCAATTTTACCCACTAACTCAAGAGCACACAACAAGGCAATAACTTCTGTAGTGAATACAGACACATTATCTGGAATTCTGTAACCCTCACTCAAGCCAATCTCAGGAATGTGAAAAGCAAAAGCCGCTTTGTGGTTGATCGGATTGTTTAAGTTGTGCCGGGGCTTGATCTTTCTACAAGACAATGAGCCTAAAGACTGCTCAAAATCTACGTTCTGGAATTGCCATCTCACTCCCAGACCTGAATATTATAATAATATAATAATATATGTTGTGTGACTTCAAACCATCAAACCTGAATGAACTAGAGATATTTTGTGAGGAAGAATGATCCAAAACACCTTCAACCAGAATCCAGACTCTCATTAGAAGCTATAAGAAGTGTTTAGAGGCTGTTATTTCTGCAAAAGGAGGATCTATTAAATTTTGAGTTTATATTTTGTTTTTATTGTGTTGCCCAAATTTTGTTTAAACAATTATTGCACACTTTCTGTAAATCCTATGAACTTCGTTTCACTTCTCAAATATCACTGTGTTCGTCCCCTATGTGATATATTAAACTTTTTTTTTTTTTTAATCCTAAGAACCAATGATTTATAAAGGAAAATCATGAAAATTACATGGTTGCCCAAACTTTCGCACCCCACTGTATGTCAAATCCCTCTAAGGATGAAAAATAATATATGTCACAAAAACAATCTCAAATCAAACCAGGGAAACTATGATTTTTTTTCCCTTGGCAAATCTTAAAGGCACACTAAAGTTTTTAGGGGAAACAAACAAACAAACATGGGCTATGTTCAAGTGTCCTGGGGCTACATCAACTCCTAAAAGCTTCCTTGGCAATTATTGCATTAATATCACTTGAAGTCTTCACTTGCCTGACTGCCCACAGCATTTCCACCATAAAAGCAAGAAAAGCAATTGTATCTACTACAAGAAGATTGATGTCTGGCACAGAAGCAGTGGGCTCATTTGACCCGGGACCATAGGGCGCCCCCTGGTGGTCAGAATCTCCACAGCCCTTGACTCCCATCACAGCCTCTGCATAAGTGATGCTTTCTGACTGTTTCACATGTTCAACTTGTTGGGCTTGGATAAGAGCCAAACATCCTCTGAAAGCCGTTACATGGCTGCCCCCTGTTCCGAGGCTTCAAAGTGTGTGCTGAGTCATTAGCCACACTCGGCTCAGAGCTTTCCTTTGACTCTGGGTCTTCCTGCTGCCTTGTCCACTCCAGCGTACTGATATCCTAGTCCAATGAGAGGTGATCACTTAGACCATCCAAGGAGTGGGTCTGAGGGTGCATCCCTACAAGTCCTTATGTCCCTATTAGATACTCCACTAAAATCTATAGGTTAGTAAATGCCATGCAACAAGTTAAAAAGGGCCACCGCAAACTCAATTAAAACTTAAACCAGTAGGCTTTACATCCACGGGACTGGTTTGTTTGGACGCACTTCCACTTCTGACAGAAACATCTTTATTTATCAGCAAAAATAGACTCGGCTGTACCATGGCCACTGTCCTTGTTGTTCTACCAATCTTCTGACACACCATTCTCATATTCACCTTTATTCTATCTTATAATTTGTAACAGAAGTAAAAGCTCCAAAAGACAAAGTGAAAGCCATCTCCTTGAAGCCAGGTATGTTTCTAACATTGTTTTTTACACAGTAAAAGTATTGCCCATATTTTTTTAATGTAGATATATTTTTGTTTCATCAGAGCCTGTTTTCAAAAAGACCAAAGCAGTCCCAGTAGTTAAAGGTATGTCATGAAGAGGTAAACTGTATAAAGACCATTCTAATCAACAGATAATCTATTCTTTTTTGAGTAGACACAGAGGCTCCAGCCAAAAATGTGTTTCAAACAAAAGAGAAAGAGAAGATCCAGCCCATGAGAAAGGGTAAGCTTGAAATGTCATCTATGAAAAACATAAAAAGGTATTAAAAAGTCAGCAAATTCATGTTTTATTGTCATTGTTGCTTAGTTCTTATGAGACCAAAAGTCAGAGCAGAATCAAGACGAAAAGGTAAATGGCTTGGGTGATTATAAAATCTGGCAACTTTTATGCAACGTTGATGTCACCAACCAAGGCCTTACAAGCTAGAAATCTGCATTCTTTATTGTAGCACCTGTCACAAAAGTCAAGCATCCATTAGCTGTTTATATGAAAGGTACAGGACTGCTGTAGTAGTATTTACCGCTTTGCAGTAGAATAAATTATACTGGCAAAAATACCTTTAGTGTTGGAGATTTTGACTATTGAGTATTATGCTGCATGAGCGCATGTATCTAAAGCCATACATTAATTTTAGCTACTATATGCTGCATTTATGTATATGTCAGAGATGCTAGCTTTGCGCAAACTAAAATATTAGTGAATGGTAGAGCTTGGCTAGTTTATAGTCCACAAGCTACAACTCGCTGGATTCTTTCACCCACCATATTCTCAAATTGATGGCATGTGCCACACAGCTTTGTGGCATGTTTTCTTACCACTATAGTGGGTATAAGGTAAGTGTATATCAAAGTTTATTTCATTGAAAATGTGTCTCTTTTTCCATAGAAGCTGATATCAAACCAGTTTCTATTAGAAAAGGTAAATCAAATCAAATCATTTTCAAAATAAATTGTTTTTTTATTTAAGTCCAAGTCCAATCCAAGTTATAATTAATGACATCTAATCATATATTTTGAATCTATTAGTTGTGTAATATGGTCTTTTATTCAGTGTGTTCAATTCATCTTCTCCTGGTTACTACCTGGTCCAGATGACTTTCTTTTGCCAAATCTTCTACTAAATGTTTCTCTTGCAGAAGTGGAGGCTCCTCGAGAGAAGGAAAAAGCTCCAGTAAAGAAAGGTACACACATTGTATTACCAATCCATCATTTCTTATTTAGGTGGTGTAAAAAGTATTATATTATATTATATTCCCCTTCTAATGCTACATCTTTAGGCCTAACAGAATCTCCAGAAGACACAAAATGCATATGTGTGTATGTAATCTACTTATAGTACAACTAATATTCATGGTAATCCTATGACAGCTGCCATAGCCATATTGCTTAACCAGGTCAGCCTTATCACAATTGAAATGTGACTAAATTATATCAGTCCGAGACAAAAGGACGTCTGACACATATTATCATCCAATTCTTAATTGTTTTATTGTTGTTTGCATTGTTCCATTAGCTCGGGTGAAACGTCTATTAGCTGATCTGAAAAAAGGTACAAGCATAATGCAGTATCATCGCAGCAGTTGTACAGTGCAGCGCTTCGTAGTGGCCAATGGGAGTACTGCAGTTTGTTGCCTTGCGCTACTAAACTTGCTTTAGGCCAACACTTTTAATAATATATAATGACATCTAACAGTACAGTAGAACTTTGAGGCCATGTATTAATTCTTTCATTTTTATAGTATAATGTATAGACTTATTTAAATTGTATTTATACTGTCTTTAACTTTTTCTCAGAAAAACTCATGGAAAAGAAAAAGTCCAAAGGAGAGAAAGGTATGATCAGTGCAAAAAGTGGTTGAGGTATTTTTATTTTTGCTTTATTTTGCCAGTTAATGAACATGTAACATGTGCTTACATGTGTACACACATGTGGTGTGTAAAAAGAGTGATGTGTTTTGTCCAAACATACAATTTACCGATTAATCTTTGAATCATGCTTTCATGTGTCCTTGTTTGTAACAGCTCCAGCGGCAGAAAGCATCTCTGTGGAAGGTAAGTTGGATTTTTTTTTGTCACAAAATACATAAAAAGATGGAAAGTTCTTTATATGTCAAATCTTTCTAAGGACGTAAAATAATATATGTCACACAGGGCCGCAGAGAACGTTCTCATTTTTAAAAATAGGCTCAAGACCCATCTTTTTAGTTTAGCTTTTACTTAAAGTA
>JAADKR020379204.1:0-14091 GCA_011763505.2 Lythrypnus dalli | reverse complement strand
AAGAACTTTATCACAATATTCTAATTTTCTGAGACAATCTTGTGTGTATATATATATATATATATATATATATATGTATAATTTTTAAAAAGTCATATTTTATTTAAGTTTATAGTATTGTCAATTTTATATTTTCAACAATTATTTTACAATTAAATAAAAAATAATGTTAACATCACAAAATGTATATTGTATTATTTTTATTTTTGTTTCTTTGAAAGCAATTTGCATAGTTTGTCTCATATCTGAGTCCATAGATATGGGCTAATACTTGTGTGTAATTGAACTTCCCACTGGTTTTCTCTTGGCAATTTAGATTAAAAATGATCTTAATAAAATGAAGATAAAACAGAATCACATTCAGTGATTCCGAACACAAGTAGACGGTACAGCTCTGCTTTCTGAATTTTATTTTTTATTTTTTTTTTATGAGTTTTAGTTTATTTTTCAAATTGTGACATTGGTAGTTTGATGATTTTTAGTCTCTTTCTTTCCATTTTGATTTATTCTTATTTTAGTCGACAAAAATATGTGGGCATTTTAGCCACAGTTATAGTCTCATTCACTGCTTTTAATATAGTTTACGTCAAAATCTAGTCAGCAAAAAAAAAAAAATTATGACAAAATATTTTAGTCGACGAAATGAACACTGATAGAAAGTATGTCACTAATGATAAAGGATTACAAAAACATATTTTGAGGTCAGTGATGCACATGTATCCATAATTTATACTTGGTACTGATAGTAGTGGTCAGCTGATATATCAGGCCGACATATGGAATTTAAAAATATCTGCCTTATTTTATTAATTTTTTAAAAGGGTGGTTTTTGATCAGGCACCTATGTGGGCAGCCATCGCCTGCCACTCCTGAAGAAGGGCTTACCGTACTTGTTTTGATGGAAAACGGTAATGCTAAAATGTCAAAAATGTTAAAATGTTAAAAGAAGACGTGTTGTTAATGTGCCGGGTTTTGAACAATTTCCTTAATATTGCTGCTTATCAATGTTATGAGTGTTTTAATTGTATTTTATGGTCAATGTGATAAAAAAAAAGGAAAACGGCCACAAAAATTGGCTGTGGATATCGGCCATATCGGTCGCCCTCTAAGTAGTAGTCATACACAATTCACCATTTCCAGCAAGAACCTGACTATAGGTGACCTTTAATTTCCAAATTGAAAAGACGCCAAGTTAAAAGTCCTGCAAAATGCTATTTTAAAACCAAACTAAAGTAAAATATCCAGCTAAAACTGACAAAGTAAGTCAAAATCTAGTCATGTTGAGCGTAGTACGGTGGGGCGTTCTTCTTCTTCTGCAGCTCCTCCTGATCTGATATGTCACAAATAATAATAAATACCTGCAAGACACATATTCAACTGCATGTGACGACAGCGAAAAGACAAGTTATTCTAAAAGCTTAAGAGAAAAGAGGACGGACTTCTAAGTGGGAAGCATGCGCACATACTCCCTAAAACCTGCAGGATATATGAGAAAACAAGAAACTTTTAACACAGAATGAGATGAGCAGCTACAAAACCAAAACACCAGGCGAGAAAAAATAATCGCCCAACCCTGTTTCCAGTTCTCACTATAAAAGATCCACTGTATTGAAAATTTAAATATTTTTGAATTTGGAAATGTGTATTAAAAGATTTACAACATTTCAGAAAGCTTTCGATGCATTCTGTCCCCTGTGAATTGAAGGGTAATACTGGTAGATAAAAATCCCGAAAACATAAACAGAAATAGTTTTCGAATCTATTTAAAAAGTGCTGCTGTTGTTGTTGTTTTTTTTTTTTGAGAAACCTTTGATTAGTTTGTCCTTAGTGTTTAATGGTGTGTTTTTACAGAAGAGTATTGCTGCCTTCCTCTTTTCCAGTGGTTCGTTCTTTGCTGCTGGACTCATCAGTGACCAGGATACTGGGGCGGAGAGTAAGGGGGCGGAGCTAGAAAAAACAAACAACAAAAAAACAGAAAATAATGTAAGTTTGTCTTGTACAAGACACAAAAGGATGATCAACAAATCACCAAAACAAAGATATGGACTCATATTAGCAGTGATGGTAGAGTTTCCAATTATGCAGCATTAATGGAAATAAAGGTCTGCTGTAATCTATTTCTTCTATTGCAGCTAATAAGTAAAAGTATGGAAAGGAACACAAGGACTATAATGACAATTCAGTGCAGTCATGAAAAAACAACTGTTGTTGAATGTCATTAAGTCTGTAATCTTTACTAAAAAGGAGGGTTTCTTGTACAATACCATGTGTCACTCTACAGTGGGTGTCAACCTTTTCAGCTCTGGGGCACCATTACATATTGTTATGTTACACCTACGTTAAGGGTGTGCTCAAAATATCGAAACCTAATATATCATAGCCAATAGTAATATTCGTTCACAAGTCAATCAAATGTGCAATAACTAAAAAAATGCAGTTTGTTCATCATTCTTCAATGTATTGAAAATGAGATAAATGGATGTGACCAGCATCAACAAATCAGCAGTAGCCGATGTGTAGCAACTGAATCGTATAGAATCAGATCAAATTGTATCGTATGGGCACTGCCTGTATCGAGGTATGTATCGTATCGGTAGAATCTTAAAGGTACACAGGCCAAACCTACACATATAACCCTGTCTCACAACAGAAGAGCTGTGTATACTAATCCAGGCAGGTCGAATGGATGATTGGAAGATGCAGGTTATTTTGGTCAAAATTTCCTTTTAAAAAGTACTTATTTAATAATTCATCTAAAATGTTAGATGTTGTCCAGATTCTCTCCTTTTAGGCTTCTTATTTTAGCCCAAACTGGAGAGGAAGCCTACATAGCCCTATATTGCACTGCTTTACTTTTAACTTGGATATTTACACTCATTTACTTCCAACAGAAATAAAACATACTACTACTTGAAATAGTATAGATAATAATTGGCAGCATGTTGCGCCTCTGTCTGTGTCTTAGAAGCAGAAAAAAACATAGCACACAGTTGTACCCCTGTGTGTGATTATAAATCTATTGACACAACCATACCATGAGAGAAATCTGCATTAAAAACCCTTTCAAGAGTAATTCTGATATCCTTTCTGATATCCTATCCAGTCACAGAGTACATTCTTACCCTGGCCGTAGGTGGGGTCCATGTGTGGAGGCAGGTATGGGCCGGGCTGCATCATGGGGTAGTGTGGAGGCATGCCTGGATACTGTGGGGCCAAGGGGAAACCCGGGTGGGGGTAGTCTCCGGGTCCAAGCGGCTTCCCGTAAGCGTCGTACATGGGCTCCACTGGATAACTGGCCATGGGGATGTGCTGGGCTGTAGGCAGAGAACCAGGGGAGGTCCAGGTTAAACAAAGTGAAGATTGAGACCTTTTCAATACCTTTTTAATGCCAACACAGTGAAATTTAATGGCACTATTGCTGGTCAAATATAAGTTTTCCTAATTTTGCTGACATTGTAAATAAATGACATATTAAATCAAATGATAATGGAGATTAAATAAACTGCTTGTGAAAATAAGGCTAATATAATCAAGAGTTTTTGGACTGCTTTCAAAAAGAAATTATGTAAAATTGCTTGGATGCAAACTGTGCTATTCCATTGTGATGATTTTAAAAACACGAGTGCCTCAACTCACAGATTAAACACAATTGAAAAGCATCTTTTGACCAAAAAAAAGTGCATTCCAAAGAAATAATGCCATCTTAATGGATAAATTGCTGCAAAAGTGCTTAAATTAAGACTGTTTATGCAGATTGATATGATAAATATGATATGATAAATTAACTTGGTGTGCTTTCAATAAGAATATAAAAAAAAAAAATGAAACAAAATTTAAAAAATGAAAGGCAGGAGAAATCATTCTTGCTTCATTGGCATTGAAACAGTCCAAACGCACTCAAAAGCTGCACAAATTCCAATAACTTAAGCACTTTTAAGTCATTTTATCGAAGGCAAGATTTTGTCCAGCAACTAAAACTAACACAATGATGAAAGAAAATGTAAGACTCACTCACTAAAAATAAATACTTTTTTGTCATATATAATGCTATTTAGTTCTTAAATTTAGCATGATCTAATTTAATACTTTTTTAATGATTCAAGACCCTGTAGCTGACTGAGAACATATAAACCTGCAGTTGACGTTAGAATTGTAATATGCTAGAAGTGTGCAATAGGGGAAAAAATAACAATATATTTTATTCTGTGATTTTATACAGTATCAGATAAACAAACCTTCATAGGGTGTCCTCCCTCTCTGCTGCCGCCTCTGATACAGGTAACAGCAGGAGCACATGAAGCAGCAGACCATGGTCGCGATGATGGCCACGAACAGTAGAATGGACGAAGCAATACCAGCCAGAGTCGTGGGGCTGCAACACAAAAACACACAAAAACAGGGGTTGAAATGAGGAGGTTTCAACACTTGAGATGTATTTGACTGTTGTGCAGCATAGAGATTTGGAAATAATAGTTTTGAATGGAGTCTGCAGAACATTCTAAAAAATATTCTCCAAGCCACATTTGTGTGAAATGAACAAAACAGAGAGATCAGCAAACAGCCAAAATTGGCTTAAAACTAAAGGTTTTAGGCCAACCAGCAAGGTAAAAATCTGTCAAAATCAAGCATTTTCATTGCAGTGTCCTTTTTCAAACCAAAATCTACAATTAAATTCAACAGAAAATATGGACCGTCATTGGTTCTGGAGCATACCTCAGTTCTCTTCACTTTCTGTAACCTTCCAGCATATTTGCACCTAATTTTTAAACCCGTCGTCCACAGGCTTTTGTTTAAAGAAATTTGATTCATTTGAGTTTGTATTACTTCACATTAGAATGGCAATTATTATTATTATTTATTTTTTATTATTAGTTTTATTTTAGTGTTTTTTATTTATTTTTATTATCATAATTTATTATTTTTATTTTATTATTTGTATTGCTTTTATTATTATTATTTTTACATATATATTTTGTATGACTTATTTATATTTTTATTTTATTGCCTTTATTGCTTTTTTAAATTTGTTTGAGCATCTGAAAAAAGCGCAATATAAAACTAATGCATTCTTCATAATTATTAAATATTTAACGCTGCTAATGTCAATGATGCATATTCCTGGAGTTTGACCCCAAACAGAGAAGAAGTTAAAGTCTGTGAACCTCAAGCAGTTTTAGTTGGGGACCCCGGGTCTAAACAACGTTTAATTGATAAAGCCTTACTCTGTGCATACCAAGAAAAAGCAAATATACTTTACTGCACTTGCTTTTGAGTTCTGTCTTTATAAACAGGTTTGTGCATCTTCATAACAATGGAACTTTTCAACTTTTAAAACTGGGAGTTGATTCGTTTATACAGTAGTTGGAAAACATTGTGGAAAGTGACTCTGAGATTGATTGATTGATATGGATAAACTATCAATGTTCAGATCTGGCTCGGGTCGGTCAGTATCTGGTCGTTTTAAGTTTCTGCTGCGGACACTTGATCCCTGGAGTCTTCCACAGTGAACCCAATCTCTGACTCCTGGTGCACCTCATCCATAAGTCATGCGACCACCAGCCTGACCTGAACTGGAAGAGCATGCAGCGTTTCTGCTCGCGCTCCGTGATCATCTTGAAGGCGTCCAGGCAGCAGTAGCGCCGGTGGCAGTTCCCGCAGCAGAAGGTGATCAAGGGGCAGTCGAAGCCGTTGTGCCACGTGCCGTTCTTATCCACGTACCACAGGCAGTCCTCGTTTCCACTCGCTGCAGAACCAGAGAGGAAGAGTATATATTAAAATTATAAAATCATACAACTCAAATGTTTTATTTTGAATGTTGATGTTGACCTCTATATGACTTTTTAATATATATATTTTACTTTTGACTTCTCAGATTGTGGATTTTTATTTTTTGCTTTGGACTTTTTTGTCACAGATCTCTCAAGAAGGCAGGGCTTAGAGCAGAGCCTTCTCATAGGCTGAACTCCGACGCCCCGAGAGGTTTGAAACAAAAGTCAAAAGTCACAAAAAAAAAAAAAAACATAATAAAAAAGTAATACAAAAGTTCATACCAACTATCAACATTGTATAATTTCAATATATATGTATACATATTATTTTGAAACTAATATGTTATTTATGTGAATAATAGCAATATTTATGAATTCTATATTGCCTTTTTTTTTTACATTTAACTAAAACACAATTTGTAACATCGCAATGTGCATATTGTATTTTATTTACGTTTCTTTAAGTAATTTGAATAGTTTGGTATCATTACTGATTCTATAAAAAGACTATCAAGTTTGAGTGGAATCTTTATCCTTCCTACAATTCTCTCCAAAAATAAACAATGGTTTGCAACAGGTGCTTTTGTTTGTGTTACTCCTCTTCCATATAAAGCCAATCAGGCGCAAATACCATGTTTTGCAGAATGAGAAAGAGGAAAGTATGTAGTACAATGCAATATTTATTTGACAAGCAGAAAGAGAAAGCTTTATTTGGAGTTGGTGGTTCGTGGTTAGTTTTAATCAAAACACAGAAGGTTTTGTTATTATGAACTTGGAAAGAGTTGAATACAGGTTTAAAATAACATTTAAAACACTGCAAACAGATGAAATCTCTTATAAAAATGCCATCTTAATTTGTATACATTTCTATGACACTGACAAAATAAATGTGTTTTTTCTCGTAGGTCCGTCTCGGGCCCGCGGACCCGGGCAGGACCAGGGCAATAAATGGTAAGGGTTATTAAGTTTTATCATATTATTATCAGCTGTATACGTCTTGGTCGCGCTACATAAGTCATCACGTAGCATTGATACGATTGGCTAAAAGCTTCGTACAGACGCTTATGACAGACACTTGCATCGGCCAATAAACGGCTCTGGACGGTCGTTAACCACGCCTCATTTTAGCCTCTTCCCCAGACTAACATCTCACTTGAGAATTAGTCAGGTGTTAACCAGGCTAGCTCATTTGGGTATTATACAGCTTAAAGGTGCCTTATTGAACTTTTTATGCAAAGAAAAAACCTTGAAATTAGTGCTTATTTGATCTTTAGTGACCCAGTGGCTATGGGTGGTTATCATAGCGTCTTTACTTTCCATCACGTGGCCTTTATGATGCTTCAGGATCAACTGTCTTCTCTGGTGACGTAGAAATCAAATCATAGAGACCATTGTAATGGAAAGTAAAGGTGCCATACTAACCATGTGGGCATTGAAATAACAATTTTGATGTTGAAAAAGGCAATCATTAACTAGCATTTTATATTATTATTATTATTTATATTAATTATATATATATATTTGTAATTTGATTATCCTGTTTATTTCGACGTTCTAATCTTCCATAGACGTCTATTATTATGATTACTATTATGATTATTATAATATTTTATATTATTATTATTATTTAAATTATTTTCACATGTTGTATTTTATTTTCTAGTTTATACTTACTTTCTAATCCTCTACATATTAGCAGATGCAATAATAAAAGAGTGTTTTGATGGAGGACACTAAGCAAGTGTTGGTGAACGGATTTGAGACAGTGATCGTTCATAAAACCTTCGTAAAAGTAGCTACACGTCGCGTTTTGAGCCCATTTGCATAGACTGGAGATCTTATTATTATTTAATAGTTATTGCATGGAATAAAAACGCGGTAAACTGTGTAGCTAGCCGTGTTTATCCGCAGCTACATGCGCGCAGGTCGAAGCCGCGCACAAAGCCATTATAAACGCAGACGCGGCTAACGGAGACGCGGCTAACGGAGCACGGCCTGGAGCGGTCACCTCACCCGGACAGCAGCTCAGGAGCACGGCCAGCAGACACAGAGAGGACGCCACCACGGCCATGTTCCCCCCGGGAGCAGACATCTTCCGCCAGAGAAAAGGAAAAAATGGCAGTTCGAGCAGAAAAAGGGAGCTAGCAGCGGCAGCAGCAGCGGTGGATGGAAGCAGCTACTGATGCGACATTGCGCCTGCCGCTCAATCGCAAACAAACAGCGGCGGATTGAAGCGTGCGCTACAAATGAGCAGAGGAATGGGTTGCCAGATCCGGGCAGCAGATTCACGCTCAATGTTCTCAAATTACAGCCAGCAACAAGAAAATGGGGAAGCGAGCTGACCATTATTGTTCATACATATGGGATCAGGTATGAGACTAATCAAATTTACTATGTAACTATGTTACAAAATTTTACATGTAAAATAATGTAAAATATAAAATTGATAAATAATGCACATCAATACTATAATAAACATTAATAAAATATTAGTTTATATAAATATATATATACAACACATTTATTTTGAATGCTGATAGCTGATATTAACCGTTGTATTACTTTATATATATTTATTTTCTTTTGACTTTTGTCACAAACCTCTCGAGCTCAGCCAATGAGCAGGCTCTACTCTAAGCCCCGCCTCCCTGAGAGGTTTGTGACAAAAAAGTCAATATTGATGATATGAACATGAAACGAACATTAGTATTAACAACAAAAACGTTTCACTGCACGGGCTGTTTTCTACAGGACAATATCTTTGCATGTAAATATTTTACATGCAAAAATCTTGGGATCCCCCGAGATGAGCTGGAGGAAATGTGCGTGGATAGGGAACACTGGATATTCGTGCTCAGATCACTGCCTCCGCGACCCAGCCCCAGATAAAGTGGAAGAAAATGAATGAATGGAAAATATCCATCACTAATAAATGCATTTATTTCTCACCAAAATAGTAGAATTGTTGAAAAAATAAAAAAGACTTTGTCAAAGATGTTTTCCATTGTTTGAACATGGACATCAGATTGAAAACGGACATAAAAGTCAAATGATCAAAGTTAGAAGAATAATACAAAAATAACTGGAGTCTCTTCTGGAGTTTACATGAGTCTTTGAGTGGAATGGCCAGTCACAATAGTTTGCCATTTATTCCAATGGAATACTAAGGTGTTGTCCTCTGTGGTTTTTCCAAATATGGGTGGGACAGTTTTTACTTATGGGATACAAATAATAATTTGGGTAGCATGTCTTATACCAATGTAAAATTTGTTTTACGGTACATTACGGTAACTCTGAAGACCGTGGTGTATGGAATCAGATGAGAAAAAAATATTCAAATAACTTTTAAAGAAGGTTAATGAAAAAAGTAAGACACAATATGTACATTTTGTGAGGAAAAAAAAAATATTTTTATAACAATATAAACAATTATATTTAAAAATATAAAATTAATAAATAATACAAATGAGCAAAAGTGCTTTAATAAATTATCACTTTCAAAATTAAAAAAACAAATTGAAATTATACAAATAAAATGTTTTGAATCTTGATGTTAATCATTGTATGACTTTATGCTCTCCCCTCCCTTTTTTTTAATGTTTGAAATCTCATATTGTGGTTTGGACTCTGGGTTTTGCTTTCGACTTTGTCACAAACCTCTCAGGGGGGCGGTACTTAGCGTATATCCTTCTCATTGGTTGAACTCTGCCTCCCGAGAGGTTTGTGACAAAGGTCAAAAGCAAAAAACAAATTTGCATTATTTATCATATATATATTATATATATATATTTTTTTTTTTTCTTCATGTAAAAAATATTTTGCAACGTCACAAAATTGATATTGTATTTACGTTTCTTTAGAAGTAATTTGAATAGTTTTGTTTCATATCTGACTCCACAGGGGTAAAACAAAAAACAAAGTTTCTGAAAATTATGGAAATATTGTCCATTTGGGACATTTTATTTAGAAATGTCATAATCCAACATCTGCATGGACTCAGGAAATGACAATGCAATGATCACCATAACAACCATAACAGTGTGAAAGCCCAGACACCATCACCATGTTCCCCTCGGCGCAACTTCTGGTCTCAGAGCTTTCATTTGCAATAAGAAACAGTCAATGTTTGCTGAAATATAAGGCCTCTAAAAAAAGTGTCCTCAAATCAGGAAGCTGTGATTTTTTCCCCTCTAATCGACGTCGTTCTCGCGTTTACAGCAACAAAAGACAACAGGCCGAGTTACAAATCGGACAAAAGAAGTGAGTTCACGTTTCATCATTTACTCAGCGACCCATCGCCAAGTAGCAGCTTCTCTTTTAAGTGCAGAAATGGAGGTCAACCCAAAAAAGTCTCCTCTGGAAACCTCTCCTTCAGTAAAATCTTTCATCCTCTCGATTATCTGCACAGTTCTTCGTCCCACACTGGAGAAACGGGTGGAAATGGGTTTAGTGTGTGTCCACACTTTTCACTTCTCCGACGGTTTACAGATTCATATTTGTGTGATGGGACCACAGAAAAGCTGAGAAGATATGGAGGCATGGCTGGAGGCGGGGCTAAAGTCCTATAGACTGCAAGGTTTGCCTCTCGTTGTTGTTGAGGTGACCCGAGAACATGCTGTAACAGGGTTGTTGAGCAAACTGCGTCAGGAAGTCTGTGAGATAAGCCTGGGAAAAGACAAGACAAGTGAGTTGGTGCTTGTTTAAAACAATACAACAAATGCGTCAATCCTATATTATGCCAAATTAAAACAGATAGATTTTCCCCATTATATTCTTATTATTAGTGACACTTCTTTTAATTATTTTGTATGATTATTGTTGAGCTACTGTGCAAATGCAATTTTATGGAATCAGATTTGAGACAAAACTATTCAAATAACATTTTTTACTTTTAATCTAAACAAAATAATTGAAAAAATAAAATTTATAAATAATGCAAATGCATACAATAATAAACTTTAATAAAATATTAGTTAAAAATAATATATATACATATTCATATATATACACACATATATATGACAATATATATAAATAACAAATGTATCATGAATGTTGATAATAACATTTGCATAAATTTATTTGTTACGATTTTTTTCTTTGCTTTAGACTATTGTCATAAACTCTACACCAAGTCCCGCCTCCCCGAGAGGTTTGTGACAAAAGACAAAAGCATAAAAAAGTTATACGAAGGCATTCAAAATAAAACATTTATTTGTATAATTGTTATGTATTGCGGTTTGTCTTTTCTGTGTTTTTTAAAATTTTACTATATATATTTATTTCTCAGGGAAAATGGGCCAGTGAGTGAAGCCATCAGTGTAGCTGCTCCCCCTGGGAGGCTTGGCCCAGGTGTCTGCAATCAGCAAAGGCTACATAAGGGAAGCTCACTCGCTGCTCAAGGGTCTCTGCACATGAGAGAAGACAGTTGCTGAGTTACCACAAAAAGCCAAAAAAATATATTATATTATATAATATATTACAGAAACTTTTTTGCTCCTCTTTGCTGTTTTGGGTTTCCACATTTTCAGTTATTTTGGGGTTATTTTCAGTTTGTCTGTCATTGACAGAATCAGTGGGCAAGTTTTTACTGTTGCCTTTCAGAACCCCTTTGTTTTCACTTTCTGGTGCAGTTTTTGTTTTGTTAGTTTCACCTCCCGGCAACATAGTAATTTCTGTTAAGGGTGAAACATAACAAATGGGGGCTCATCCGGGATCGATTTGATTGATTCGACTACTGAATTTTGTTTTCAATAATAATAATATAAATAGTAACAAATATTCATCCTGTTTTGTAGGTGTGCTTCAAGTTTGTCATTTTTTGAAGAAGAAAAATATTTTTTGTTTGTACTGCACCAATGGAATTTTCCCTGGAAACATTTGTGCTCGTTTATTGCGGGGGTTACGTTCCGGAAACCCCCCGTGATAAACGAAATATGCAATATAGCAATCTTTTCACTATTAAAATACATGTTAAGGCTTTATAAGTCTTTATACTGTAACATTAATAAGGGGTTGAAAAGACATCGATATTTAGACTATTTTTAACATGAATCCAACATTATTTAACACATTTGACACTGCACTCGTCATTTTGGGTATAATTTAGGAGTAATTTGGGTATAAATCCAGTCTAATGGATCTGAAGCTACAATCCTCCTTCTGTCTGTGGACATTCTGCATCCATATGTCTCTCCATGTGGCCCAAGGATCTCTTAATATTATAATATAAGCCTCAAAATCAGCGCAGCAAAACATCCGGGTCTAATGTTTCTTGGACCCTGGAATAAGCACAATCTGCCCGTCTGTGTGAGAAATGCGTGATATGGCAAGGGAATGCTGTACATAATGTCCAGTGAAGACAATTGGAGTCTTAAAATGAATGAAAACAAGTGCAGTGAAGATTCTATATTGAGAACAAGACAGACTGAATATGCAACATGAAGATGGAGACTGTGCATATTTAAGCTACATCCACCCAAAGCCAAAAGCGTAGAATTTCAAAAACGCTGTCCACAAAGACAGAGTTGATTTAATAACATTGACCGACGAAGTAAAGGTACTTCTCCGGATTACACTAGCCTGGTTAACACCTGACTGAATCACAAGTGAGGTTGAGTCTGTGGAAGATGCAAAAGCAAGAGCTTCATGTCTGCTGCCATCTTCGATACAGAAGCATAAAAAACTACAAGCTCAGAGAGTACAAGTCATCGACTTGTCCCACCCTGCTCTGTGAATGGTGCCCAACACATGGGATGTTAGCCTTTAGCACGTCGCCTTCCTCGCCAGACCACTTCACAGAGAGAAATTAAATGCTGCGAGGAGCGGCATGGGTGTGCCCAGGCTAGGATTACACTGGAGTACAAAAAAAAACTACTTAAAAGTGTTCTTGCCGTTTTAAGCGCATGTGTGTTGATCATGTTGTCAATATTCATTTTATTAATTGCATTATATAGGTGTGTGCGGCTAAAATACATTTTATCAATTACATTTGTCTCTATATACATTTTATTTGTGTGCCACAATTAATACTTACTATGCTACATTTATTATTCGTAGTTCACAATATCACTTCATATATTTGTGTATATGTTACATCTATTACTTATAGTTTACAATGCCATTTCATATTTGTGCAGTTGTCTTGTTTCTGTCTAAATACAGTATCGCGGGTGGTTTAGGAATGCACCTACACTGCAACATTGTGATTCTTTGCACCTGCTTCTTCTTCCTGCTGTGGCCAGTCTGGGGACGTCATGGAATTATCCAAGACAAGAGGCCGAATGGGCTACATGAGGAGGACGGACTGACCGCTAGAGACCACCTACATTTTATATATTCATGACTGTGTTTTTTATAATCAAATCATAGGCGTTGTCCCCAGAGATCTCCAAGACTTGCAAGAATAGGTCTCGACACTTTAGACTGTAAACTCGTGTGTTTTTACCCATCGACTTCTGGTCTTCATTCAGCCCCATAAAAGAACCCGACAACAATCATGAGGTAGAGCCATGACACAATGAGAAACGGCTTTGTATCGCGCAAGTTTCTCAAAGTGCCACACTGTAGTCATTATTCATTCTCTCCACACTCGGTGGTGGTAACTACTACTGTAGCCACAGCTGCCCTGGGGCATGCAGACAGACAGAAGCGAGGCTGCTATCAGCCCCTCTGATCACCACCAACCGTTCTCACTCTCTCTCCCAATTCACACGTGGGCAAGTTGGGTGAAGTGTTAAAATGTATGCATGTCTGAGAAACAGTCCATTAGTTTGAAACTGTACCTGAAGGTCGATCTGATTAATGGGATCTTTTAATGCATCTGGATCCTCCTCCTCATCGTCGTCATAAAAGTCATCGTCTACAAAGAGGGAAGAGCTTTGACTGGGATACTTCACACATGATGCTGATGTCAAACTGAAAATAGACCTGGCCAGAGTGCAAAAAGACAGGCACGCACCATATTTGTTTGAGGCGATGATATCAGAGAGCAGCTGTCCCGCCAGTCCTTCATCCTCCTCCTCATCGTCGCCCCCTTCCTCGTCCTCATCCTCCCACATCCCACTCGAGTCTGACACAAACAGCAGCTGTTTACTGCACTTTGTGGTGTGAGTGGACACAATGTTTTTATTGCAAAGATGCCACAATACAATACAAAATCACAAGGGGCGATATCTTCCATCCATCCAACCATCTTCTTCCACGATCTGAGCAAAGATGCCCAGCGTTCCCGATCCACGCACACTTCCTCCAGCTCATCTCGGGGGACCCCAAGGCGTTCCAAGGCCAGCGAAGAGACGTAGTCTCTCCAGCGTGTCCTAGG
>JAADKR020378776.1:0-14107 GCA_011763505.2 Lythrypnus dalli | reverse complement strand
AATTTTGTTTAAACAATTATTGTACACTTTCTGTAAATCCTATAAACTTTGTTTCACTTCTCAAATATCACTGTATTCGTCTCCTATGTGATATATTTAACTGACATTTTTTTATCCTAAGAACCAATAATTTATAAAAGAAAATCATGAAAATTACCCCACTGTATATAGTACTGTGAACAAAGCTTGGATCACTTACCCGGGATTCAGAGCTCTTCGTTGATCTGCTTCAAAGCAAATTTCTTTGTTATTCTTGTTTATACAATTCCTGTCGGGCACAGACTGCCACAATACGCTTGTCCTCCATGTCAACCTCTCAATGTACAAACAGCACATCATAGTAGCTACACCCTACATTCCTTTTGGAGAAAGCTCCTGATTGTTTAACGCTCGCGTTTTTGGTGTCAAAAGTTCAGATTTCCCAGGTTCTGCATCCTTGCGGTCTCAAGAAAGGCACGGCGTCAAACACTCTCGCGGCACTGCAGGACGCCTCGACGCCCAGAGACATGCGTCCACCATAGACTTTGAATGTTACCTAGATGCTTCTGCCGCTCTCGAAGCGTGCAGTCTGAATGCAGCAAAAATAATCTTATAAATATGCTAGAGTCCAGCTCCTTATTCAGGCCTCGAGTGTCTGTATCCAGAAGGTCTCACGTTTTAGTCGGAGCTCCAATCTGTCTCCTCCTCTTATGTTTGGTTTGAGAACTCCAATGACCATGGCTCTCTCTCTCTCTCCTCTTTCTTTTCTCCCTCTATCTCTTCTCTCCTCTTTATTGTCTCTTTCTTCTCTCTCTCCTCTCTCTCCTCTCTCATTCTTCTCTCTCCTGTTTCTCTACCTCGTTCTCCTCTCTCTCTCTCCACTCCTTTCTATCTCCTTTCTCTACTCCCTCCCCTGTCTTATCTCTCTCCTCTACATCCTCTCTCTCTCTCTCTCTCTCTCTCTCTCTTTTCTATCTCCTCTGTATTTCCCCACTGTCCTCTTTCTTTTCTCTCCTCTCTTCCTTCTATCTCTTTTCTCTCTATCTCTTTTCCCTTTTTCTATCCTCTTTCTTCTCTCTTCCTTCTCTGTCTACTATCTCCCTCCTCTCTCCCTCTCTTTCTCTTCTCTCTCCCCTCTCTCTAATCTCTCTCTCTCTCTCCTCTCTCCTCTCCCTTAAAGAGAGATTTGTTCTGCAGATTTTGGAGCCGTGGGAGAGAGTAAACACAAGGCGAGCGCCAGATAAGACCGCGCCGAGGAGGGAGAAGACGAAAACACGAGTGAGGACCCTAAAGAGGAAGCAAGGAGGGAAGAGGTGATGTAAGGACACTACATGGGAGGATAATAACCCGAAGTTTAACGAGGAACAGAACAATTCCTGTGGGTGGTCATAGTAAAAGCTTGGGCCTCATAGAAACCCAGAATGTTTGCAAAGATGACAGAAAGTCACAGAACCTCAAATCGGTATTAAGAAATAGGTGTGAAAAAACCTCCAAATGTTGTTAAGTCCAAGTCTGGAAAATGCGGAGTCTAGAGGAGCTATTGACCTCATTTGGAGAAAAAAACACTAAAAGTTGTGTAGCATTTGCTCATGCGCATGGATTTCTCCGACTTTTATTGCCACTGGCATCTTACACACAAAGAGATTGAGCATATTTGGATTCTAGTATGTTGTCGGGGGGGATTCCATGCATTGTGTGGAGTGTTACAACCCATTGTCGTAGAGGTATAAGGATGGGATGTTTGGGGAGACTTTGCCCTGCAGTCACTCATACTTTTCCCTCTGCACAGGTGCTGAGAGTAGGGAATCACTGCTCTTCACCGCAGCACCCTTAAAATCAGATGTGTATCACCTCGCCCCTCGCTCCTCTGCAGCTCCTGTCCACTTTGACCATTTTGGTTTAGTTCAGTTTTGTTAGCCCTTGTATTGGTTTGACCTTGTTCATGTTTATTTCATGTAAATTAACCCTTCTTTTGTACGCTTTACCCAGCATCTGTTTCCATTGTTTTGTTGCAACTGTGAGCCAGTCATAACACAAGCATGTACGGTTGGATGCAAAAATTTGGGCAACCCTGTTAATTTTCATGATTTTCCTTTATAAATCATTGTTTTTTAGGATAAAAAAAATCTGTTAAATATATCACATAGAAAACAAACACAGCGATATTTGAGAAGTGAAACAAAGTTTATAGAATTTACAGAAAGTGTGCAATAATTGTTTAAACAAAATTAGGCAGGTGCAGACATTTGGGCACCACAATAAAACAAAATAAATTCAATATTTAGTAGATCCTCCTTTTGCAGAAAACAGCTTCTAAATGCTTCCTATAGCTTCTAATGAGAGTCTGGATTCTGGTTGAAGGTATTTTGGACCATTCTTCCATGCAAAACATCTCTGGTTCATTCAGGTTTTATGGTTTCCGATCATGGACAGCTCTCTTTAAGTCACGCAAACAGATTTTCAATAATATTCAGGACTGGGACTGAGATGGCCATTCCAGAACGTTGTACTTGTTCCTCTGCATGAATGCCTCAGTGTAGCAGTGTTTAGGCTGATTGTCTTGTTGAAAGATCCAGCCCCAGCCTCGGCACAACTTAAACTTTGTCACTGATTCCTGGACATTGGTCTCCAGAATCTGCTGATATTGAGTAGAATCCATGCATCCCTCAACTTTAACAAGATCCCCAGTCCCTGCCCTGGTCACACAGCCCCACAGCATAATGGAACCACCACCACATTTTACTGTAGGCAGCAGGTGTTTTTTCTTGGAATGTTGTGTTGTTTTTCCTTCATGCATACCACTTCTTGTTATGTCCAAATAAGACAGTTTTACTTTAATTAGTCCCCAGCACTTTATTCCAAAATGAAGCCAGCTTGTCAAAATGTTCTTTAGCAAATCTCAACCGGCTTTGTTTGTGATGTTAGCGGAGAAATGGCTTCCTCCGTATCACTCTTGTGTACAACATGTAAACATGTGTAAAGTGCGCCGTTGATAGTTGAGCGATGCACAATGACTCCATCTGCAGAAAGATCAGGTTGACTTTGACTGTTCTCACCATTCTTCGCTTCTGTTTATCCCAGATTTTCTTGGTCTGCCACTTCGAGCCTTAACTTGAACTGTGCCTTTGGTCTTCCATTTTCTCAGTATGTTCCTAACTGTCAAAACAGAAAACTGAAATCTTAGATAGCTTTCGGGATCCTTCCCCTAATCCATGATGGTGAACAATCTTTGTTTTCAGGTCATTTGACAGTCCTTTTGAGACTCCCATGTCGCTACTCTTCAGAGAAGATTCATAGAGGAGGGAAACTTACAATTGCCCCCCTCAAATAATCTCTTATAATCAGTTCACCTGTGAAGGGAGGTCAAGGGTCACTGAGCTTACCAAACTAATTTTGAGCTCCAATAATTAGTGCTGAAGGTTAAATCAATTCTAAAGGTGAAATCAGTAAAATGACAACAGTGCCCACTGTATTTGTGAATGGATAAGCGAGGAACAGAAGGCGGGGCGTGACTGTGTTGAATTAAAAACTCGGTAACAAATGGAGATTACCCAAAGACAATTATCTGAATGATGTTCATGTGAAAACTGCAGAATGTGTCCAAACTGTGGGATTTAGGGTTTAACTTGTGGAATATTCACAGATGATGTAACCTCGGTGAGACGAGGACATGAGGATTAAAAAGTCAACCACGCTGCGTGTATAATCCCCATCAGACTAAACCAGGACTAAACCAGAACTAAACCAGGTCAAAACCAGGACTAAACCAGGTCTAAACCAAGACTAAACCAGGTCTACACCAGGACTACACCAGGACTAAACCAAGGCTAAAGCAGGATTTTTAAAAAAAAACAAAATTTGCCTTGTTTTTTGGGACTTTCAACTCAATAAATGGTTAAGAATTAAATATTAAAAAATCCCTCTGAAAAAATCTACAAAATATCGTTAAGTCCAAGACTGTACAGTTTGGAGTCTGTAGGAACTACTAAAGTGCAGATATTTTTGCCACAATGTGAGAAAAATGAATTTTGGGAAAATGGCCTTTGAAAGTACAATTTATAATTTAAATATATGAAGACACATTAAATCAGTGCAATAATTAAGCATGTTATTGTGAAGATTAGATATTTTTTATTTAGAGTAGGTGAACGTTTATATGTTAAGAGACCAAACTGGACCAACTATTGTCTCCTCTTCATCTTCAGGACTAATTTACTGCCTTTAACGCACTCAAACTCCGGGATGTTTAGGTTTCAGCAGCAGAATAAACTGAGAGACAAACCAGAGCCAGTTCATCCGAGTGCAAACAGGAAAAGGGTGAAAAGCAGAAGTAGGTCAGAGACAGAGACAGCGAGTGAGACGAGCGTGAAATGATCCAAACCATGAGCAGCAAACACAACTGCACCACTCACAGCTGAGCAGGAAAAGTAAAAGCACACATTGGCAACATACCAATGAGTATTACTTCAGGTGATTTATTTTTAATGACAACAAATGCAAGATTTGCAAACCTTCCTTCAAAGAGGAATGAGGAATTGTAGAAAATCTGAATATTTTAGTGACAAGTTAATGTTCAGATTTAAGCAACCTGTAGCAGAAAGTGTTTGTTTTATTTCTGACAAACGTGTGCAAAAAAAACAGTCAAAAAAAGTAGATTTAATGGTCATTTGGGCCAACCGTTCAATGGCGGCTTCTGTCTGAGAGAAATCATAACATTTGATGAGTCTGAGGTCCATCGCTTTGACTGATTTAGCAGTAAAACACACATAATGAAGAATCGGATCGAAGAATTTATAACCCAGAAAGTTACAACAAGCTAATTTTTACATTTTCTTCTAAAAGTCTGGCTACTTCTTGTCCAGGGGAGACAATGCAGGCAAAAGGTTTTGAGCGATTTTAGTCTTTTAACATTTAAACTTTTACCTACTATAAACAAAAATCCCTAATCTTCACAATAAGATGTTTAATTATTGTATTGATTCGATGTGTCTCCATTGATTTAAAAGGGATATAGTAAATTCAAAGGCTATTCTTCTCAAAAAGCTTTTTTCTCACATTGTAGCAACAATATCTGAGCTTTAGTAGATCCTACAGACTTCAAACTTTCTAGTTAATAATTTGAAGGTTTCCTCTGAGGGATTTTTTAATAATTACTTCCTTTTTGAATAAAAAAAAAGGCAGAATGTCTTTTTTTTTTTTTTTACATATTTTTCCACTAATACATAGCTTGTTTTGAAACCAAACAATATCGAAAATCCCCTTTGAAAAAGTCTTTGTAAAAGATTTTCATTGCCAAAAATATAATATAAAGTTGTATTTTTTTTCTCACATTTACGTCAGTAATCTACAATAAAAGTTTCAAATTGATCTTGACATAAAAAAAAAGCTATTAACCTGCAGCGTCTCGCCTTAAAACAATTCACTTGGAACATTGAAAAAGTGAAACATAATTCAAATATCAGGGTGCATGCAGCAGAACAATGGATGGACAGATGGAGAGACGAGTGAAAGAGCAGAGATCGTAGACGTGGAGTTATATTTGTGACAGCAGACCTCAGGGTCACATGACGAGCGGAGAGGAAGGTCAGAGGTCAGGGAAGGAGTTTGCAGCAAAGCACCTGCTCCTCATCAACGACACAAGCCATCGACCCTTTCCTAATGCTTTTCTATTCACAAACGTCGACATCTAAGGTATCCACACGTATGTCATATGTCAGACTCCCCACATGAATATGTAATGTAAATATGATCATTTCTTTTGTGAGAGTCTCCAAAGGTGGAGAAAAGCAGAGCGTCCTCCTTTATTCAAACCAAAAAGAGGAAAGCCTGACAATGATTTAAGTTCTAAAACACTGTGCTAACCAGTTAACTCGAATTTACACCAACATCTCCAACATCTCCCTCAGCGAGTGCACGGCATCCACATGTTTCAAGGACTTTTATCATTCTGGTTCCAAAAAATAATAAAACATTGTGTCGCAATTATTACAGACCAATCGCTCTAACATTCTCATGAAATGATTTGAGCACATTGTACTTTCTCACCTGGAAGATCTCTCACCATTGCTTTTTATCTTGTATACAAATATGTGTCAGAGCGGGTATGAGAACAGATTCATTCTCAAATTTGCAGATGACACAGTAATTATCAGTTTGCTGCAAGATACTGTTAAAAAAAACAAGAACATGTGCATTGATGGCCTGTTTTAATATTTATTTTGGACCTGTTTTGTCCTTTTCCATGGTGGCTTGGTTGGGCAGTTTGTCGCTGAGGGACAAAAACTCTCTTCAACAATTGGTAAAGTGGGCCGGCCCCAGCTCAGTCTGTCAGAGCTGTACTTTGGGCAGCTTCAGCGACAGGTGAACTCTATTCTCCTGGACTGTACTCATCCTCTACACAGCGAGTTTCTTCTTCTTTGCTCGAGTCGATGATACGTGATTCCCAAAGGGAGAACCAAGCGGCACCAAGACAGTTTTGCACTGGCAGGAATCACTTTCTTGAACTTAAGAGGTTGAGGTCAGACTTTGCCTCAACCACTTTCTGTGCTTTTTATACCTTGAAGCTTGCAGATAGAGTGCTCCTGGTATGATAATGTTTGTTTCTTGTTCATTGTGCTTTTTTATGGTTTTTATGTTTTTGGAGTGCTGTATTCCCTTCTGCAAAGAAATTTACCTTCGGATACTAATAAAGAAACCTTGAACCTTGAACTCTCCCTAGTATTTAGGGATGCACCAATCTGATACTGGTATCAGATATCCGAGCCAATACTAGTAAAATAAGGAATCGGGTATTGGTTCCAAATATCCAATACTGAACCGAACGTGTTTTGGATCTCACTGTTTTAAAACTAAACATTCACCATCTTACTCTAAGTTCAAGCCAATTGCTGAGTTTTACAGTCTGAGAAATATACATTTGGATCCTGTAGGAACTTGGAGCAACTTCCTCTTCCACCTGTCCCTTTTGTCTCCGAATGCGCCAACCCATCAGGATTTGGGCTGGTGACAGTCCATTTTGCAAAGGTGCACTCAGGTAGATCTGTAGACAATTCTGAAAGTCATCTTCCAGCGTACCTGGACTCGTTGCTTGTCAAGGCTCTAGATGTGTAGGCGACAGGTAACCACTGCTCGTCATGTCGCAGCAGCAGCAGCAACCCTATCCCCTCTCTGGGTCATAGAACTTTCATTCTCTTTCAGTTTCAGAAAACATTGTTCTTTCTCCTGGGACTAACTCCATTCTTTCTGCTGTTCAATAAGACCCCTGAGAGGTGCTGACTGTGTTGACAGTTGTGCGACAAACTTGGTGAGATAGGTGACCATCCCTAAGAACTGTCTGACCTCATCTTTGTTTGTTGGTCTGTCCATATTGTTGATTGCTGAAGTTTTTCTTGGGTCTGGCTGCACCCCCTCTTCACTTACAACATATCCAACGAAAGTAAGTGTTTTCGCTCCAAACTCACATTAGTGATGGTTAAGTTTTAGATTCACCACCCTTGTCTTGTCCAGCCCTTGTCTCCATATTTCATCGTGTTCTTCTCGAGTAAAGCCCCAAACTATGATATCATCCATCATTGTCTCTTCTCCAGATATGTGGTCAAAAGTACTGAACTCTTTAGCTCCAGCAATTTGTGCCATAATTTCTTTTCTGGTTTGTATCTTAAAATGTTCTTTTCTGATTGCTTTATTTAGGTCTCTAGGATCCAAGCAAATTCTCAGGGCACCTGTTTTCTTCTACACCACAACTAGTGAGCTGACCCAATCAGTTTGCTCATCCGTTGATGACTCCTTGTTTTTCCATGCATATCAGTTTTTTTCCGCAGTGCAAATGGGACTTTCCTGCAAGGGTACACATGAGGAAACACATTTTTATCCACACGTACTTTATGCAGTCTAGGTAGACATCCAAGTCCTTCGAAGCAGTCTTTATACTCCTCCATGAGTGAGTCCTAAACTTTTGCAGCATCTGATGATGTCACCACAAACATTCTTGACCAAATTGAGCTCCCAATATTGGTTGTACACTCAGTAGCTGTGATCTTATCTGTCGACCGAAAGTTGCGCCTTTGACAGGAACACATTCTCCAGTGTATCCACTCACTTTTGTTTTTACAGGATGAATTTTTCTCTTTACAATCACTGTTTTGTAGATATCAGGGTTACTTGAGCACCTGTATCTAACTTGAATGGTATTATTGTCTGGTTCACTGTGATTGGCACAATCCATTCCTCTTTTTCTGTTGTACAAGCGTGCACCACATTCATAATTAACTGCTCATCGTTCGCTTCTTCCTCAACTGTGTGAATTTTCTGTCTTGAAGCTGCTTTGCAACACTTAGCATAATGGTTGCACTTTCCACAGTTTTTACAGGACTTTCCAAATGCACGACAAAATGTTGGCTTGTGGCTGCCTGCACATTCAGCACATTTAAACTCTGCTCTCTCTAATATCTCTTTAGGATCTTTTTGTTAGGTAAATGTTTTTCTTCTGTTCATTTTGTATGGCATCACGGTTGTTTCACCACTTGTAGCTCTTTTGCTTGTGCTCTAGTGTTTTCTGCTGCTCTGCACATACTGACACACTTATCTACCTAACGTAAGTCCAGTTCTTATAAGCAGTCTTTTTTCTTAAGGTCCACACACACCTAATGCATCAACTCGACGGGTTTCTATGCAAAGCCAAGGTAGATGCGCGGCTCTGGATGTTGCGGCATCCTGCGGTTCGTTCTCGGTATCCAGGTGTCCAGAGCGGTGGACGCAGGAGTTGGGAAGCGCTGAAAACAAGGGCATAACAGGAGCTTGATTCCAGAGGTAAGACATAGCTACGACGTGTTGTATGTACGTTGAGATGTTGACATGGAGGACAAACTGATCGTGGCTGTCTGTGCGCGGCAGGAATTGTATAAAAATAAATAAACAGGACATTGCTTTGAGGCAGGTCAGCGAAGAGTCCAGGGCAAGTGATCAAAACTTTGTCCACAGAACTTTTCTGCTATTTCTAGAGTTAGCTAAATGCGTCGCACATCGTTTTCTTTGAACTAAGCAATGTATTTATTGAGAGGACGTGTGCAGAAAGGGGTATAAGGCAAAGCGTCCAGGACACACGAAAAGTATTCTTCAAACTTCGCCATTAGCTGTGCCAGAGTCAAATTAGCTTTGTCCAGCTGAAAGCTATTACAAAGGTCAAAAGCATCTTCTCCTATCCCACGCAAAAGAACGTGAGCTTTTGCGGTTTTGCTTGCTGCTAAATATATATTGAATCTTTTATTGAAACGTTTACATAGAGCTCGGTGGGCTTAGTTTATCACACGTCACTGTGAGTTACCAACCGGGACGTCCACAGCTCGTTGTTGTTGTAGCAGGTCGTCCGCCCACTCAGGCACAAGATCCTCAAGTCCTCCACAAGTCCACTAGCATGTTGCTTTGTTAGCGCTCTTCACTCACGCGTCCGGAGACTTTTTTTTTTTTCAAACTTTCGTGACTCTCCCGTGACAACATTTTCTGTCCGAAGCTGCACACGGCCACTTTTGATACCATGTGTTGCCTTGTATATTATAGAAATGCAGATGAGGACTTAAAGAGACGTCAAAGAATTGTCAAAGGGATTTGTTCACATCTACATACATTTATGTCTGACTCAATCCAAATATACTCAATTTTGGCCATTTTTATGCTTTTTTATATGAAAACATAAAATGACAAAAACTTGTAATACTTTTTTTCCTCATATTTACTTCAGCAAAATATAGGAACAGTTTCAAATTGAATTATTTTCTTTATGTTTTCCTTAAGCCCATTGAGTTTAGAGTTGGTTGAACATGTTTTACCACAACATATCAACAAATAATTTGTAAATGAAACTACACGCTATATAAGTTTGTTCCTCTCAAACCATTTGTGAAGTCAATCCTAACCGAGTGACTGACGAATGGAGTGCATCCATTAAAACGTGAACGAGCCATGGTGAAGTGGTTTGATCTGAAAACTCCTGAAAAGCAAGTCAAAGTCGAAGGTCGGGAGTACGCCACGCTCGATAAAACGTTTTTTTTTTTTTTTTTTCAGAGTTGAGCTGGAGTTATTCATGAACACGCCGTGACTTTGTGAAATATAGATCCGGAGGGGAGACCCGAGCTGCACTTCACCACAACGGTCTCCCACACATTTATAAGTTAAGCTTAACTTATAAATGCGTGGACTGACCCAATGGGCAAACAGGCCAAGTGGTTTGAATGGGGTCTTTACTTGAGTGTGTGTTGTAAAACTCTTGTTGGTTGTTGCTTTTGCTTTGTCACACAAGGCAGTTTTGAATGGTCTAAATCGCTCAGGAGCTTTCCAAAGGTATATGTGGGAACGTTTTCTAAATGGTCAGAAAAGGAAAAATGCAGGGGAGAAGTTTTTGTTTAGAGTGATGACCCCTCAGGACTTGTATTCATAGACCTGCGTCCTAACGTGTCGTTTATGACCTGTGCCACTTTTGCGCCTGTCGGAAGATCTCGCCCTTAGTCTGAGGACTATGGTAATACGAGGCGTGTTAAACAACCGTCCAGAGCCGTTTATTGGGCACTACAAGTGTCTATCATAAGCATCTGTATGTAGCTCTTAGCCAGACATATCTGCTTTACCAAATGACGTATGTATATGCGGTGAAAATTAGATGAGGAAGAACGTGTTTTTTTTTACTTTTTTTTAGAACACGATCTAAGGCTATATCAGAAGAGAGCTTTGCATCTGCTGTCATCTTTGATACGGAAACATAAAAAACTTCTGTGTTTGGAGACCAAAGGCAGGTCCTTGGCACGCCTTCGTCCCCAGACTTCTTTGCTGAGAGAAATGAAATGAAGTGCGCAAAGCAGTATGGATGTTCCCAGGAGAAGTAGAAGTGCAAGTTGTCTACAGAAAGCCTGTGTAAACATGGTATTCTGTAAGAAACCTCCAGCATTACATTGCAGAAATCATATTCTTCTGTTTTGGTTTTCCGCAATGTCAAGGTTAAAGATGCCATGTTTCTGGCTCATTCTTATTAAGTCCATCAAACATGTGCAAACTATTTCAGTTTTTTACATGAGACTTCCATAGCACAAACACTAAATTACCTCATTGTGACCCTAGGTTTGTCTTCCAAAATCATGATTATATTCGGAATGAAATATGATAGAGAATCATTGTTTTCTGTACCAAAGACTAAGAGTCAGATCTTTTCAACGAGCCGTCCGTGTGATCCTCAGCCTCTGTGAAACTGCAGAACATCGACGTGAAAATCTGTCAAAAATGGCTCTCAAAAATGGTTTTCTACTGCAGTCATGTTTTTTTTTTTTAAGTGTAACAATGTTTTTTGTGCATACTGGCCTATAAAGGTTTGTGCATACTGGTCTATAAAGCTTTAAAATAATAATTTTTTTTGGTATATATGTGTCAAGCATAAGTTGATCTGTAGGTCTATGATTATGGGTATATAAATAAATATATTTTAAAAGTATAGGGATTTGATGGTCATTAAACGTAGAGTCCACTATCTAGTCTTGGACTTAACAATACTTTGAAGGGTTTTTTCAAAGGGGGATTTCTTAATATTTAATTCTTAACCCAATTCCAGTTTTGAAATTTGAATTTTTACAAATGTTTTCAACAATACATAGATTATTTTAAAACCAAGCAAGGGATTATTAAGTTATTACCCCCTCTGAAAAAGTGTTTGTGACTAATATATCTACAAAAGAAACCCAGAAATTGAAACCTGCCTCAATCCATTGCACAGATTTTGGTCATGTTTAGGGTTAAAGTGCCTTATTTTTATATAAAAACATAAAATGACAGAAAACTATTTTTATCATATAAATGTCAGTATTCTACTGCAAAAGTTTCAGATGATATCTCTACATTTAAAAATGTTCCTTATTCACCTGTAGCATCTAGCTTTTAGTGGCATTTACTGACTGATTTCTTCCTCTGTGCATGAAATACACAACTGCCCGATTTATTGATCTTTGAACCCAAAAAACAAGGATAAACTTGAAATATAACTAAAGAAGGTCCAAAATCCCTTTGAAACAGTCTTTGTCACTAATATATGTACAAATTAAAACTGCACATAAACTTGGCTCGATTAATGATTACACAGCATCTCACCATCAATGCTTTTCAATGATATTTAAGGCCTTAATTTCCTCAGGGATGAGAGGATCTGACGCAGCAGCTCGGGGTCACAAAGAGGTCGGATCCTTTCAGTCCAAATCGTTTGTTCATCGACATTTCCTCCTCAAAGCTGCACATTCGACACAAATTATCACTGAATCCCCAAGGTCTCCATCTCTATCGTTCATTTAGAAAACTTCCTAAAATATCTGTAAAAGGTTAAACTTTGTATTTGTATTTATAAAATATTATGCATGATAGGCATCAAAAGCAAAAAGTGGTTCAATTTACGTTGCTGTCTGCTGCAGCTAATGTCCAAAAGCCCATGTCCATGTGACAGCTGAATCTATTTGAAAAAACCTCCAAATCCCTGAACCCTGACCCTGCGCCAAACACGAGCCAAAATTCCCTGCGGTATGTCAACAATGGCAACGTGTCACCACAACACAACTAAACCTTCTCTAAACAATTAAAACATGACCAGAGCATCTCCACAATGTCACCAAATGATCTCTATGACCAAAAAATCTCCAGAACATCACAAAAATGACTAAAACATTTCCAGAACGTCACCAAATGACTAAAACATGGCCAAAACATGTGCAGACCATCTTTACAACATCGTCAGAAACTCACCAAATGATTAAAACAAGACGATAACATCTCGAGAATGACTCCAGAGAGACCAAAACATCTCCAGAACATCACCAAACTATTAAAACATCTCCAGAACATCACCAAACAATTAAAACATCTCCAGAACATCACCAAACAATTAAAACACGACTAGAACATCTCCAGAATGTCATCAAATGATTAAAACACGACTAGAACATATCTAGATCATCACCAAATGTTTAAAACATGACAAGAACAAGACCATCACCAAATGTTTAAAACACAACTAGAGCATCTCCAGAACATCACCAAATGATTAAAACACGAGGAGAACATCTCCAAAATGTCACCAGTGATTGAAACATAACTAGAACATTCCCAGAACGTCACCAAATGATTAAAACATGACTAGGTCATCTCCAGGACGACACAAAAACGATTAACACATAACTAGAACATGCTTCTTAATGCCAATATATTATATTTTAATGCAATAAACTAAAAATCCTGTATATTTTTCATTTAAGACATTCAAGACTCTTAGATTTCCTAGATTAAAAGCAACCGGTAAGATTTGAGCCAAAAATGCAGCACAATTCCAGCCCAAACTGCAGATGTTTTAATTTTTAGACAAATGTACGTAGTGAAAATAGTCACGCGACCGTTTACAAATGTACAAATAAATACACAACGTTGGACGTGATTTAAAAAATGGAAAAGGGCTAAAAGTCTGAACGTCTCCAGCATACGCTCCCCGCGCCACGAATCAGAACTTTCCCGCAGTTTATCCGCAATTTGTCCGCACTCACGCGCCGCACGTGAAGGGAATACTGTATCTAAAACCACGTCAGTCCCAAAAAACCCCAAACGCAGCTGCGGTTCCGGATCGCGGGGATCTCCCGGACACGCGCAGTTCTGGAGATCTTTGACCAAACAGCGGCAGATCCTCGCGTCATGTTTACGTGTTTACTGCTTCACGCGTCAGGAGGCTTCAGTCTGAATAATTCCACTCCTAATCAGAGCTACAGAGCATCTGCTTCTCCAGCCTGGACCTCACACATGTCCTCATCGTGGACCTGAAGCCTGTTGTCCTCGGGGATGGAGCAAGGAGCAGCGGGGAAGTCGGGTTTGAAGTTCTTACCCTGACGCGTGTGCGTAGCGCAGTGCCGCTCCGTGTCCAGGACTTGGACTGGGTTCCGAATCAGGAGCGCATCAAAAGCGGAGTCCTGCGTCAGCGCGAGGCTCCTCTGGGCAGATTCTAGAAGTGACACGTTCCTCCGGCCACGGAACACTGAGCAGCCGCCGCTTCGCTGCGCGCGTCCACCGCCTCTGCCGCGCCTCTCTCTCTCTCTCTCTCTCTCTCTCTCTCTCTCTCTCTCTC
>JAADKR020378345.1:1705-12097 GCA_011763505.2 Lythrypnus dalli | reverse complement strand
ATTTGGAAACTGCTTTTTATCTTTGCTGGGATCATCTTTGTGTGATATAAAACTGGCTTCAATGATCAGAAACATTTCACTGTGATAAATACAAAAAACACACTTTCTTACTGTATGCACCTCCCTTTCTGTCTCAGTTTCTGAATTTCTCCTGTGTGAGATCAATAAAGTCCATCTTATCTCATCTTATCTCACCTCAGATCATAAAACTGCAATAAAACCTTCAGACACTACACCATTCCTCTTGTTTTCATGCGGCTTATCTTCTCTGATCTCGGTCCATTTTCCTGGTCATTTTTTCCAGGACTTTTCTCTCCTGTCCTCTCTGGTTTTCTCCATAGGACGTCCCGTAAGCACATGAGTAACTCCCATCCACACATACAGGTCTTGGAAAGCATAGAAACATCAATAAAACCCAAGCCAAAACCGAGACCCAGCTGCAGAAATGCCTCCTGCTGTTTTTGATTCCTAAACGACAAGGAAATTCCCATTCTATGAGTTCAGATTCACTGCCTGCATTTGTGTCTCTGGGATCCCCTGCCCTTAAAAACATGTACAACAGGATCCTCTTTGGGACTCCTTAAAGAGATATCAGTGGGATTTTCTGCTTAAAGGAACGTTATTATGTAACTTTTTTACTGTACTGGAGGGTTATCTGCATGGACTGCCTGTTTTAGACTAAAGCATCGCAATTGGCTTTTATGACTTTGACTTGGCCACTCCAAAGAAGTTTTTATTTTTTCTGAGGTATTTAGAAGTGGCTTTGTTTATATGTTTGGGATCATTCAAATCTTTTTTCAATTTTCTTTTTCACATAGGGCCAAATAGGGTTGGATTTTCCTTAATAAATGCAATAAACCTTCGGAAACTACATTTTGTATTTACTAGAAATGTCTTTGTGTTATGTAAAAATGGCTTAATGATGAGAAACATTTAAGTGTGACGCTTTATTTAACTAGAGATGTCAGGTGTGTGATCCGGCTGGAATGTGGTCGGCCTGAGAGCTCCAGTCTGGTCCCTTTGTCCCGGGACAGTCTCATGTAGGGCAGATCTCATGTGGCCCAACGCGGATGCTTTTTATTCGGACACTTTCTTTATTGTGGCCTGGTCTCAGCAGATAAACCCTCTCTCCCTGTCTCTGTCCCTGTTTCTGTCCTCTTCGCGTTGGTGAAGGCAGAGTGTCCCCTGGTGCTTTCACCTCAAACAAACAAGAAAGGCTTTTGTGGACGAGCCCAATCCGAGCTTCCCAACACTGAGACTCATCCACTTCAGCACCTGAACAAGAATCACTCTTTGAAGAAAAAATCTACACGTAAAACTACATTTTACATATGTTTTACAACTTTTTTGATGAGAAAGTGAAACTCAAGACACACTGACTGAGAGCAAGTAGATCATTTTATCTTTCGTAGCCATCAAACCTGTTTGTGTGGTTGCTATCAGGAAAGATCACTAAAGTATGTAAACTTTTGATCAGGGTCATTTGAATAGTTCTTGTTTACATTTGTTTGACAGTAAGTTGTTGTGCTATCGTTCATATTCTCTAAAAATGGCCAAAAAGAGCACAAATTCAGCTAAACTTATGAGCACGACTGTTCTTTTTGCATCAGCTGTAGCTTGTTTGTAGGATGTTGAATTGCAATTATTTATTTTTTTACCAGTACCATGCTTTTTTTACTTGAAACTTGACTTCTGGCCATGTGTGCCTCAAACATAAAGTTTTCATAACTACTGAACCATGGAAAACAGTTGTGCCCCAGGCTTTAAAAGTGACATAAGGAAGTGCCATCATGAGACATTCTTTAGTTTCACACGCAGCATAGACAGAAAATACTGAATAATATATGATGGTATGTAGATATGTTTTTAAGGAATGCAGAGGTTAAAATTATTGTTACATCAAGGCCGATTATGCAGGAATATTACATTTTTCTTTGCATAGAAAGTTGCATAACGCACTTTTATTGAAACTGTCGGTGATGTAACATTCATGATTGTTATTATATGTTAAGGTGAACATTGCAAACCGGATTGTAATACTATAAAGAGCCCTATCTATTTTTAATTTAATTTTACACCCATTTTCCTGGTGGTGACCTGGGATACCAAATGAGGTGGGGTTCAATGCCACATTTTGATATGACATATTTTTTTTCCCCCTTTTAATTATAAGAGAATCTTGACAAACTATGTGCACATTCATACGTTTCCCTGGTTTAAAATCTCATCCCATTCTAGTCCATTCTTTGATTCTAATGTGTTTCCTCTGTGTTTGCTCTCAGGCTCCACGCAGTCGATGAGTGAAGCGTGTCCGCCCCAGAGGAACTGTCAGCCTGGTGAGTATTTCAGTATTTCATCTCAGAACCACCTCAAAGGGAGCACATCCACACTGTCTCCACGAGCAGGGAGTTTTATCGGTGTAATGATGCACTGCAGTGTAAAAAATCTCATGATACGCGTCATAGCAAAGTGAAGCTACGAGTTTTACTGTGTATTTTCTGTATTACAAGCTCGGTGGTGCGTGTCCTGCATGTGTGAGCAGGCCCAAACACGGCATCTGTTTGTCATCAGGGCAAAGGGTCTCAATGTATAGAGCACTTTTACTTTTACACCAAGGAATCACTCACTCATTCATTCATATTCACAGACACTGGAGATAACCAAAGTCTGTCTATGAGATGGATTTACAAAAAATAAAAAGTGGCTAAAGCTGCTAAAGTGGCGGCATCTTTACTTCCTGTAGTCACTATTTTCTCAAAAAGCAGAGTTGAAGAACAGCCTGTCAATTTTAACTAAAGGAAACAATGAGTTGATACTGATATGAAAGGGGCGGGGCTTAGCTGATGTTGTTCATGGACCAAATCATTCAGCAAAGAGGGATGATGTATGTTTTATTTTAGTATATGAGCTTGTTTGCTTCATTAAATCAACCAGGACTATCATTATAGCAATAAATTAACAATATAGTGTAGAAATGCATTTATTTTTTGGGCTGGTCTGCATTTTATGGGAGGTCTAACCCCGCCCCTGAGTTTCACAATACTACTCACTCGACCAAACTCACCCTTTACAATGCCCCATGCTTTATCAGTTCATTAAATATAATTACTGAAGTATTTGTAGCCTCCCTCACATTCTACAGATGCCGGGTGGTTTAAATGATTAACATTTGTAATTGAGGACTGGAGCTCCTCTCGTGGGTCGATGACAGCAGGTTGTTGTGGTTTGAGTTTCACGCCCCGCAGCTGAGCCCGGCTTGTTCCAACCTGAATAATGAGTTTACTTAAGCTCGCTCGGCTGCAGGAGATCACAGCAGATCTCAGCACAGAAACCGACTGTCTCTGTCACATATAATCTTCACTTTTGGAACCCGTGGGCAATTGTTCTGATTTGAGTATCCCGCCTGTAACATAGACTTTTTGGAGTAATTGCCAAATAAAGGGGAGATATACAGCATCTTGCCCTAAAGCTCGGATATGGAGAATATGCAGTTACTGGGTCAAGAAAAGCACTACATCAATCACAACTCACATGTCATACCTTATATGGAAGTTCAGAAGGCAATATTTCCAAACTTTCTAACTATTTCCAAAGCCAGGATACCTCTGAGGTCACTTCCTTCCATTCTAAAGCAAGTATCCAGCCTTGGTCCAAAAAGAGCCACTAGTGGAGCACATAACAGACTAAAACAAAATAAAAAGTAGTATGTAAATAAGTATGTAAATTGTCGGCTACATTAAAAATGAAAAGTGGAACAAAACAACTTTCCAACAGAAGTTTGAAATTGTATCATTGACATTGCTCTAAAAGCATCCCTTCCCTGACTGACTGGACATGAAAGCCCCTCCTCATTCCCTGTGCATTGGAAACCTGGGCTCATTGATCTATGTGTAATCCAGCCAGACTCAAAATAGCTGCTAAGGGCATTTAAAAGGGGAAACTTTAGAAAAAATATGACTTAATGTAACTGACTTTACATCAAAGTGCAGGCCCAGAAGGTGAATTGCATGAATTCTATTACAGACTATCACTTTAAAGATCTATATTATTTAGCATATAACCTGTTCAGTTGCAGAATGAATGTAAAAGGACAAAAAGATTGAGCTAAGTTTGCTTTTGTGTTGCAGAGAAGCGGATTCTGTCTGGAGTGCTGGAGCGCAGCCTCCTGTCGCTACTCTTCATCCCTTTGTTAGCCATCATCTTCCTCCTCTTCTGGAAGGTACAGACCCTTCTCCACATCAGGCTCCACACAGACTTTCACACAGGCCTCATGATTAATGTTTGTGGTTTGTTTCAGCTGCGATCTCGGAGGAACGGGCAGGACCTGGAGCACAGTCCGGCTGAAGACGAGCTCTTCACGGGGACAGAAGGGAGCGCACCGCCACTAGACGCCGAAATATCGGAAAAGTAAGAATCCTCTTTGTGAAACAGTGCTGCAGCTGAAGGCTTCTGTTTATATATTGTATTTTTAACAGAAAAACATGATCGTTTATATCATACAATGAGCTCCTAAAGTAGGTAATGGCAAATATCAAGTGTCTGATTTTGACCCACTGTAGCTGTCTACAGCATTATTTTGGGGTCACAATACACTTTTAAATAAAAAGTGTATGGCATGAGTTTAACCTCTGCTACTTGGCATTTTCATCGCACTGGACACTGCTTCATGGCCTTCCAAACCAACATTTCAATAGTAAGCCCTCGATGAAAGAAGTTTGGACACTCCTGGTCAAGACCAAAGACAGAAGAGAGCAAAACAAAAGGATGATGTCAGCATCAGGATGAGCTCCAAACTCAGAATTGTAGTCAGATACAGATATTATTTTCCAATGTGCCCAGCCAATTCATTTAAATAGGCTCAAAAAAGAGATGAGAAAATGAGAACTATAAAAATACCTTTGTAGACACCTGAGTGAGTTTACGACCACAGCCTGTTGTTAAAGTGCTCTTAACATGGAAAAGATGCATTCTTAACTTAGTGGCGTCTTATTTATGCCATAAAAACAAATTCTCCCTTTGTTCTTATTCCGGGAGATGTTGCAGGACAGACTCCAGAGACTGACCAGGAGCCTCTTCAAAGACAGAGCTCTGACCCACTGGACCTGACTGACCTCAGCTCTGATCTCTGCATCCTCCTGATCTTAGACAAACCTCACAAAAGTACCATAACAACCAATTATCTCTCTTTATTATATTTTGGAGGCACAGTGGCTGAGTCTCACAAAAAGGTCGCAATTCAAAATTCAAATTGATATCTCATAATTTTACTAAATAATGTGAATCTGGGCGTGGATGTTTATTTTTTTATGTTTTATTCACCAAATGCTGCTTTTGTGATATTCTTTCACGCTTCAGTAATGCTCAATAGCGTATTGACCATTTTTGAGAACTAATAAATCATGGGACATTCTTTCTTTCTGACAGTTTCTTTTTTGTTTTTCTGGCTGTAATCCATTTTATTCTGAAATTTACACGCTCCACAGTGTCTTTCACATGACAAACTTCAATGCGGATATCTTTCAAAAATATGGAACATTTCGTGGAAAAGCCGAAGGGAGCAACTTTCTGTTTTTGGAAACTTAATTCTGGGATAATTGTTTTAAACAGTGTCTGAAGACTCAGTGTGTCTGTCCAAGTCATGCGGCTCCTTCATGCGTCTCTCTATTTGTGTCCTTCGCAGAAACCAGCTTCATGTCGAAACGGTGTAAATCCAACTCTTCTTCTGCAGAAAACTGGTGAGACTTCCCTCAAACCAGGACACTTCACAGAAACACTGCTATTTTCATTGTCACACAGTGTTTCCACAGGCCTTTAAGAGTCAACGAATGAAAAGAGCCAACATCAATGTCTTGTATATCATTGCAATTGGATTCAAAGTGATTACATTAAAAAATTCTTGAGAAATAGAGACATGGCTCAACTATTTATGCTGCGTAAGTTCATCAAAAATACAAAGATTATGGTCAAATGCACATTCAACTGTTGTTTGGGCTGAAATTTCTTACAATTTGCAGATTGTACTAAGATTCCCTTTTAAGTTATGGCCCGACAGATGTGGACGTTTGGCGGCTGATATCAATAGATACCAATATAAAGGGGCTTGGAACGATGCACTGCAGTGCAAACATTTCACAATATGTTTTAGTAGATATTCTCTTTTTATAAGCTCCACACCACGTGTCACACATGTGCATCAGAGCATCTGTGAGTCATCATCACTCACTGCTGAACCAAAGGCTGTTGACACTCTCCAGAGCTTCAAAATAACACATTCAGGTCAGGCTTTGTCTGAAGTCGACCAGGAAAAGACAAATGCATAAGATCCAATGATGGTCATTATCATCCTCTCCAAATGTCCTTTGTTCAATCCCAGTAAAAGCATAACTTTGTCCAGGAACAGCCCAAACACGAGCCTCACATCAAATTCCTGCTTTGCACGTCCCATTTATTGAAAGTGAAACCAAAAACGTAAGACCTAATGAGTGCATGGCACTGCATGTGACAGTGCACTGCTTTTGTTCACTTTGGTTTCATAATGTCCACAATGTCCAGCCTTAACAACAATCCTCCAACATTTCTGTAACAGTAAATTGATATATTGTCTCTTCTTCTCTCTCTCGTCTGTCAGGGCAGGATGGATTTCTCGAGTTGGCGTCGGAGTTGACTCGCAGGAGCAGAATTCACACGACGGCGTGAACTTTCCAGAAGTCTGAACTTGGAAGGACTTTTTTTTTTCTTTCCTTTTTTTCCAACTCCACGTCCGTGTGCTGCTCCTTCCGAACCATCTCAAACTCAAACCCCTCCTCCTCCGGCTTTTTGCACCCGTCGCCCGCGGCAACGTCCAGCAAACAAAGTCCTCCTCGAACTACGTGGACATCTTCTGCCTTTCTGTCCAGAACTAAAGAATAAAAAACCCCGTTGTGTTTGAATTTTTGACAAGACTGAACAAAAGAAAGCGCAAAAACGAAAGAGAGAGAGAGCACGCCCGTTTTTCTGTTTCCACAACCTCCCGCTTTCCATAGAATTCCATGCAAGCAGGGTCCAAGATGGCTGCCTCTGGACCCAAAATGGCCACCTCTGGACCCAAAATGGCTTCCTCCTGCTCCAAACCTGCCTTTGTTCTCCTCAGAAAGTGACTGTAAACAAAGGCACGGACTATAACTACTTCACTACCTCCGCCTCCATCTGTCGATCTCTCCAAAGGGTTCTCTCCGAGCTTTTGTTCATTCGAATCTGGTTTTTGTCGGGGCGCAAATGATGTATTTATTTATTAATGACGACGCAGAAAAGAAAAAAAAGAGAAGAGAAGTTGTCATTTCTAAAAGGAGAGCACCTTCTACTAATGGTTACAGTTACAAGTTGTTATACTAACACGGCGAACGGTCGAACAATGTCAATAAAAATGAGATTTTTGTTGTTGATTTTAATATTCCTGACTGGGTTTTGTTAGTTTGTTTTTGTGAATGAGGACAAAGAAAAAATGACCAAAGTATGCTGCTTCGTGACGAGTATCCACAGACTTTTCAAACCAACGTGACGCTGCCGGTTTTCAAGTCGCAGATCGGGTTTTTCATGGTGATAAAATGAAAAATGGAAAGTGGAGAGAGAAAAAAGAGAAAAAGCAACATAAATGGAAGTGTGAAAGTGTAAAGAATGGAAGGGGACAGTGTTTCTCTTGTAAAATGAAAGGTTTTCATCAATTTTCACAACTTTTTTTGGTGTTTGATTGATCTTCTCCAGTGGTAGTACTAGATTACTTGAGTAAAGGTACAGAAAGTACTGGTCAAATATTACTCCAATAAACAGCCACATTTTACTAAAGCCAAAACACAGCATCTTCAATCTTCAAAAACAGAAAAAACCCACCTGAATTCACTAAACTACGGCAATACGGGAACAGTAATTCAAGTGTTGCAAAGTACACAAAAGGTCGTATTTGAAGCTGCCAGGGGTAAAACAAAAAGATGAAAAGAACTATACTTTCACTTATAGTTCTTAGTTCTGAAAGCTATATAATAAGGATGAAGTGAGTGACCCTGACCAACCTCAGCCAAACAGTCACAAGTTTGGAACAATGGCTCAAATGACATGAAATATTGATGAGCAGCAATGTCGTGCTGGGTCACGGCAATTTTGGATCGGGAGACTCTTTCACTCTTTTTAGACTTTTTCTGGTAGACTATGGGAATTAATTTTGTTTATGGGGTGCTGAGAGTCAAGATTGCCCACAAAAATGCCTTTTCTGTGCTTTTATCCTATTTATTAATATTACCTGCAATGCACAAACTATCCACCATGGAGCTGCAGCACCTTCAGCACCCTTAGTTCCCACAGCCTCGACTATAAGCACATTTAGCGCATATAAATAAAGCTGATGATAGCATTATGGCTAGCCGGTCTGTCCTTCCAATTTTTAGAATAATTATGGAGTATTAAGTGAAAGCATAGTTCTTTTCATCTTTTTGTTTTCCCCTGCCGTCTGTATCTTTAGGCTTTTCTCGGGCACCTGTGTGAAGCATGAGTAAAGTAAAAAACAATGTCATCATGAAACTCTATCAAAGAGGAATGAGGAATTTAAATCACAAAGAATTTTCTAATTGTGTTTCCAGCGACAAATATGTGTGCAGGTGTAGAAAAGTTCCAAGGAAAAATGTGTTTACTTTCACTGATGTGAGGCCATACAAGGTAACTAGGTTGGCATGCATGAATAAATAAATATGAAATAAAACAATAATTCAGGATTAAAATGCTGTTTCGAGACAAAAAGCGAAAGTGTTAATAATAATGACAATACCGTGCAGCTTGAATGAAATTACTGTATGTGTCATTCAAGGCTGAAGATGCAGAATTATGGAAAGGCATCAGTTTGATATACAGTATGATATATATACAACAGAAGATATATTTCATTTGTATGAGCCGTGGAGGTGAGTCAGGCCCAGAACATGTGTTTGCGTGGCAGCTCCATGTGAAAAGACAAAGTGTCAACAACATCTCAGACATTAACTTCCTATGAGTTATGAGAGTTTTAAAATAAGCCACTTTGTGGGAAAGAAAATCAATGAGCAATTCATTTCAAATTGTATAACTTTATAAATGCATTTATCACAGGATGGTCTCTAGTTCGATTCACACTGAATGGTCTCTAATTCATTTCCCATATGACGGCAAAAGAATATTGCTCCCTTGATATTATAACATTTGACTATTAATTCCAAACACAGTACATTCCATTTAATGTAATACAAATATCAAGAAATGTAACTAAATTTGGCAAAATCTGTCTAAAACTGAACTTTTTTTACCCGAGTGTTTTTGTTGTGGACTGTGTTTGCAAAAGAAATGTGTAAATCTGTGTAAATCATGGCTTACTGTGCACAAAAACACTTTAAAGCACAGATTCATTGTCCTTCTTGCTCCGATACTTCTCCAAAACCATTTGATCCCGTGAAAAACCCTCTGAGACTTGGACCAGGTTCTGAGCCGCTGGACTTTGTGCTCCACCGGCAGCCACTACATGCCTTTTTTATTTTATTTTTTTCTTTCTCCTTTTTTTTTGTTTTTTACTTGTGCGAATGGCAAAACTGTTTATTGTCACTTGAAACTAAATCTGAAAAAATGTAAAAAAGAGAGAGTATAAAACCAAATAGCATTAAATAAATAATAAATCATATATAGTTATTTTTAAATGAAGCGACTGGTTATTTACAATGTTTTCTTGGAGTCCACTGTGTGAATTTTGGGACAAAATGGGGTTGGGTTAAAAGGCTTAAACTCGTGTGCTTGCAGCTGCTGTTCAGGATAAAATCTGTGTAGAATATACTGTATACAGTATATGTCTCTTTTCACAATTGAGATCTGTTCGAACCATTCAAAGGAGTTGATTCTTTCATGAATGTGCTGCTGTGTCCTTGGGCAAAACACTTCAATCACCATAAATGGAATGTATTGAAAGTGATTTAGTCCTGGTTCAGAGGTCATCCAAAACCAAAACTAATCTACAAATTAGTCCAATTTCCGTGAAATATATTGGTTTACTTTGATTTGACTTGGCTAGTATAATAATCTACTTCAAATTTGTTGCACCTTAACTTGAAATGAGAAAATGAACAACTTCAGATCCGGATTATGTTCGCACCCCAGTACCAAAACTGCTCTCCATAAAGTCACCAATGACCTCCTCTTTGCCTCTGACTCTGGTTCCATTTCCATCCTCTTCCTCCTTGACCTCTCCAAATTTGACAACATTGACCACTCCATCCTCCTGCACCGTCTACAGTCAATAAGTATCTCTGGCTCGGCACTCCTCTGGTTCACCTCCTATCTCTCCGACCATCACCACTTTGTCTCCGTCAACAACTGTAAATCCCACACCTCCCCTGTCACTCATGG
>JAADKR020378017.1:0-14130 GCA_011763505.2 Lythrypnus dalli | reverse complement strand
AGACGGTGGTATGAAAAAATTTGGGCACCCTTGATGATTTTCATGATTTTCCTGTATAAATCATTGGTTGTTTGGATCAGACATTTCAGTTAAATATCTCACACAGCAGACAAACAGTGATATTTGAGAGGTGAAATGAAGTTTGTAGGATTTACAGAGAGTGTGTAATAATTATTTAAAAATAATTAGGCAGGTGCATAAAGTAGTAGTAAAGTGCCTTAGTAGATTTTGAGCAGTGTTTAGGATCATTGTTTTGCTGAAAGATCCAGGCTCGGCGCATCTTCAACTTTGTCACTGATTTTTGAATATTATTCTCATAAATCTGCTGATATTGACTGAATCCCTGCGACTCTCAACTTTAAAAAGATTCCCCGCACCTGCATTGGCCACACAGCCCCACATCGGATGGAACCACAACCACATTTTACTCTGGGTAGCAAGTATTTTTCTTGGAATGCTGTTTTGTTTTCCACCATGCAAAATGTTCCTTGTTATGTCCAAATGACTCAATTATTAGTTTCATCAGTCTGCAGTACCTTATTCCAAACTGAAGTTGGCTTGTCCAAAATGTTCCTTAGCAAACCTCAAGCGACTCTGTGGCGTGTAGCAAAAAATACTTCTTCTGCATTACTCTCCCATGCAGCGTCTCCTTGTGGAAAATGCATTGAATAGTTGAATGATGCACAGTGACACCATCTACAGCAAGATGATGTTGTAGGTCTGTGACTGTGACTGTTCTCCCCATCCTTCACCTCTGCTTATCTGAGATTTTTCTTGGCCTGTCACTTCGGGCCTGAACTAGAACTGTGCCTGTAGTCTTTCATTTCTTCACTATGTTCCTGACAGTGGAAACCGATGCTGAAATCTTTGAGATAGCTTTTTGTATCCTTCCCCTCAACCATGATGTTGAACAATCTTTGTTTTCAGCTCATTTGAGAGTTGTTTTGAGGCTCCTTGCTGCCACTTTTCAGAGAAGACGCAAATAGGATGAACAACTTGCAATTGACCTTAAATAAATAAATTGGATTCACCTGTGTTTGGAGGTCAAGGGTCAAGAAGCTTACCAAACCAATTTTGTGTTTCAATAATTAGTGCTAAAGTTATTCACATCAATAAAATGACAAGGGTGCCCAAGTTAAGGCACCTGCCTAAAATAAAATAAATAATAATAAAACAAATGACCAAAATAATTCAAAAAGTGGTGTAAAGCCGTAGATAAGGGGTAATGACACTAGAATTTTATTTCCTGTAGGCCTGCCGCAATAATGTATCATAAAATATCACATTATATTATTTTCTGTAAACATGATTCTTGAGTCCATAGTGTAATGTAGTACCTGGTTCATTCCCATTTTATTATGTTTTTTTTCTTTGTTGTAATCGTATATCTGCCACTTCCATTTCCAATGCTGTTCAAAGAAACTGCACTGTCACAGTTACTAGAGAGCTGTGTCTGTCTAGAGCTTAATCTAATATTTCCTTGACAGTTAAGCATTTATTATTTATCAAGACATTATGCAGTCACCCGTTGTCTTTGCTTCTACTCTCTGGCTCTGCGTGTACGCCGAATAATGTTGTATTCTGTCGTCGAAGCATCCGGTGTCTCGTACTGCGGCATCTGAACACTTCAAAGAAACATTTTGCAAGAGATAAAAGGTACTATTTCAAATTGTTATCCACCAAATAACAGAACAATTTGAGGTAAATGTAGGACACGGAACACTTGGAAGTGCATTTCAGCTCCACGAGAGCAGGACGATTTATAGGCTGCTGTCGCAATTTGATGCTTTCGGACTTTTGCGAATTTAAGCTTTGTTGGTGCACCCTCTCATAGACTAAAAGCCTTAGTCCTGCTTTTTGTATCACAGGCCCTTTTCATGACAACAAAGTCAGGCAATGCAGTTTTTAGGGACATTGTGTGAAACCAAAAGTTTAGACACAATACAATGCAACAATGCCTCATTTTGTGAGTTATTAGAATGGAACCTTTTGCATACAAGGTTTGATTCTAATAACTTAATTCAAAGTTCTCACGCCTAAAAACATTGTCCATTCTAATGATGTTGCTACAGACTGTTTTTCTTCGTCTCAATGTTCTAGGTTGCCTTTATGTCCATCATGTTTTGAAGCCATTTGCGCAACCTCCCCAGAAGTGAATAAGTCATGGCTGCCCTTCATTCAGTGGCTTGTTGACAGACTCTGAATCCCACAAACACTAGTACTTTATAGTCGGGGCCACTGAAATGTCCCCGGCTCTGGCATTGCTAATGAAATTTTAATCGCTTCATTTTCCGTCATTCGGGCTGCAGATGGAGGAGTGTGTTTTGAAAGGCAACTCGGAGCTCAGTGTTGTTGTTCTACCTCACAAATGTGCTGCCATCTCTGTGCCGAGGCAGATGGGGTTGCATGATACCTGATACGCAGCACATTAGCTGTCTCGCTTATTGACTGAGGCAATTTCCTGTTATTTCGACTATGTCTAACCCCTCTGAATGTACTGTAATGCCCCCTTAAGATGGATGGAGATGATTTTGTTGTAGCTTTTTCTGTGGTTGTCATATACATAACATGGATATGCAACCAGAAAGCAAATAATGATAACATTTGGTGGCTTTAAAGCACTTTAGTTATGTGTATTGCATTTCTGGATTTTAGAAAATCTGAAAAATACAGTGGTATGAAAAACTTTTGGCACCCCTGATACTTTTCATGAGTTTTCTTTATAAATCATTTGTAAATCATATATTGAATTTACATATATCATATAACAGACAACCACAGAGGTATTTGAGAAGTGAAATGAAGTTTATAGGGTTTACAGAAAGTGTGTAATAATTATTTAAATATAATTGGGCAGGTGCGTGGATTTGGGCTCCCCACAGAAACATTATATTCATATTTGTTAGATCCTTTTTTTGCAGAAATAACAGCCAATACACATTTCCCATAGCTTTCAATGAGAGTATGAATTCTAGTTGCAGATATTTTGGACAATTCTTCTTTACAAAACATCTCCAGTTCTGTTAGGTTTGATGGGTTCTGAGCATGGACAGCCTGCTTTAAATCACACCACAGATTTTCAGTGATATTCATCCACATCTGCAGTAAGATGATGTTGTAGGTCTTTTGAGCTGGTCTGTGTGTTGACTGTGACTGTTCTCACAGTCCTTCCCCTCTGCTTAGCTGAGGTGTTTCTTGTCCTGCCACCTCAGGCCTGAACTAGAACTTTGCCTGCAGTCTTCCATTTCTTCACTATGTTCCTCCTAGTGGAAACTGAAGCTGAAACCTTTGAGACAGCTTTTTGTATCCTTTTCTTGAACCATAATGTTCAACAATCTTTGTTTTCAGCTCATTTAAGAGTTGTTTTGAGGCTCAATGTTTCCACTCTTCAGAGAATGGCCCGCACTCACACTTACAGAAGCGAACCGGGCCAAAGGTATAACGAAGCTGTGTTTCAGCTGTGGACAGTGGGAGGAGCAGACAGGTACAGGTCTGTGAGAGCATCTGAACCAGGTACACCGCGAGAAACAACAACTGATCCTCTGTTTCATTTATTCGTTGCCTTTGGAGACAGCGGCGCGTTTCCTGAAGTCGCCACACAAACATGCACCAAATCACAAGCGGAAAAATGCACACACAGTGCTGCTCCTGTCTCTCCGTGCACAAATGAGCAGAAAGCGGTCCTGCCGCTGTCCTCTGTCGGCCAAGCTCAGCTCTCCTGGTGTACTGACCTGTCTTCTGGTATCTCGTACATGCTCTGGGCACTGACCTTTTTGCCACATAACGAACTGACGTGCCATTCTGGATCAGAGCCATTACCTGAGCAACTTCTGTGGGCTGTAGACGCCGCCTCATGATACCTCTAGTGATGGTGACACTAGATGAAAGCGAAAGTGTCAAAAAATCCACTACAAAGGATGAAGACAGGGAAATGGTCTGTGGGCACCATCTGCAGAACCACTCTGTTTTTAGGCTGGTCTTGCTAATTGCCTCTCATTTCCACCTGTTGTCTGTTTCATTTCCACAACAGCAGGTGAAATTGATTCACAATTACAATAGTACTGCTTCCTAACTGAACAGTGTAATATCCCAAAAGTTTGTTTGACTAGGCAAGGCAAGTTTATTTGTAGAGCACAATTTATACACAGGGCAATTCAAAGTGCTTCACAGCAACATAAAATTACAGAAGGCAGATAAAATTGGCAGAGAAAGACAAGTAAAATTATTAATTACATTAAGGACTAGGAGTTACATTGTGTTATTTAAGTGTTCCTTTATTTTTTGTGAGCAGTCTATATGTACAATAACTCTTTCCCCATATTTTACAGTAATGAATTTTACAGTTTATCAAGGGCAAGGTTTATTTATATTGCACATTTAAAATACAGTCACTGCTATGGTAAGTACTGCAGAGATTTAAAATAGAATGTACACACAATAGTAAGATTTTAAAAAACAGCTGTAATAAAAACACAAGTATGTAGCAATAGAATCTACAGTTTATGCAAAAGAATGCTTTACAATGATTCAGCTCAGCTATTGTTGGAAGCCAGTGCAAATAAGTGAGTTTTTCAGAGTGACTGTAGCTTTAGTTTATGATTTAACAAACCCCAGAAGTCTGTCATTTTGCAGAAAACCACAATTGCTCATTCATGGTGATCAGACGGATTTATTATAAAAGCAGTGAAACGCCAAACTGCGGCAGGTGCCCCCATCGAATCAAACATCTCTCAAGTGACCCGTGCCACACTGCTCAGGTCAGAACCCAGCTATCATGATCAAGATGTGGTTAAGAGTAGTACTAAATATGTGTTAACGGAAAAAGACCTCAACATTAAGGTACTAAAGATACCCAAACATGCTAGAATCATCATAGTATCAAGACCAAGTTGTTTCTATATCATGTGGGGACTGTTCACGGGGACATTAGGCAGATGCTGCTGTCAGGCCACTTTTTGTTTCATGTTATTTGATTGAGTCAGTCTTCATATTTTTGTGCTGCAAACCTTAAAATGGTGGCAAAAGGAGAGTCCATTGGTCACATGGAACAGTCATAACATTTATTTTCTCCTTCAATGTAACAGCATGACAGACACTTGCTTAGTCGTTTATTTTCTTGTATATTTGTATTGTATGCTCTTCATCTCATCTCACTCTTCATATGCAGGTAATTCCTTTCCTCCTTTAAAGAACTCCTCACCTTGTATTTATATATGCCCATATATTAGATTTGGCATTTGGTATTACATTTTCCGTGTCCAAAGATATGATTGTTTTAGATTGATTTCCTACCTTCACGGTTGCAGCACTGGACCTGTCTGAAGGCGGTGGAGGACAATATTAAACACCGCCTGAAGACCCTTTTAGTGACCATGAGCTGAGTTTTATTGTTAAGGCCACACATTACGAAATTCATATTCTTTCAGACCACACATTGATGCTTCATGACTTGTCTAAGCATTATTCCTATCTCTAAGGAAACTTGCACCTCGTGTTATCAGCACATCATGTTCAAGGACAGAATCAATTTTCAAATGAATTCATTTGCAAAATGGAAGATAGAAAATTAAATGAAGCTATTGATGTGCATAATTTTAGATAAAAAATCTAATCCCAATGATTCTGGTGCGTATTAAAACTAATTAAATAAATAAAATTCATTTATTTATGATTTATAAAGATGGGGTGTTTTGTTTTGTTGTTGTTTTTTTAAATTAGGTGGAATTATGGTAACCATTACCATCTTTATCTCCACTTTAGACAACATTATTACAATATGCGTGTTTTTGTCCACTGGTATCCTAGTTAAGAGCCATATTCTGGTTCTGGCAGTTTTGAGGATATAGTGTTTATATGTAACTGATCATCAAATAAAGAATCTTGTACAGAAGCTCCAATATATTGCTAAAAGTATTTGCACACCTGCCTTGACTCACATATTATGTAGGTGTTTGACCATGGAAACCCATTCCATGATGTGCTGCACACTGTTTTTGAGCTAAACTGAAGGCCTCATGAAGTTTGGAGGTCTGTAGTGATTGACTCTGCAGAAAGTTGGCAACCTCTTGGCACTATGCACTTCAGAATCCACTGACCCCGCTCCGTCAGTTTACATAGTCTACCACTTTGCTGTCGTCCCTCTTATACACTTATATTTTCAGCTGATACAGCTGACAGTTGACTGTGGAATATTTTGGAGGTATTTGCACAGGTGGCATCCTATCACAGTTCCACGCTTAAATTCACTGAGCTCCCGAAAGCGACCCATTCTTTCACAAGTGTTTGGAGAAACAATCTGCATGCATCGGTTCTTGATTTTATACACTTGTGGCCATGGAAGTGATTGGAACACCTGATTCACATCATTTGGATGGGTGAGCAAATACTTTTGACAATATAGTGTATAACTGTGCAGGCACTTTTTTTTTTTTTTTTTTGGAGCAAAATCCTCAGGATAACCTCATCTCCAGAGAATTACATCAGTATGATTCAGTGAGATATGCATTTGTGTCAGCATTTAGCAAAACTTCTAAACTTGCCCTGAATGAGCTCGTCTCTGAAGCCCTTCCGTCTGTGTCGGCCAGAGGACAGAGGTTGAGGAATTCTATTATAATTTTAACAAAATTAAACTTTGATGGACTAGTGCCAGCTTTCCTCCTCTTCTGTTTAGCTTCATGTTACTGTTTTCCACAGCAAACACTCTTATTTGAAAGTCTGTGGGGGAAAACAGGAATTAAACGCTCGGCAACAGTTTTGCATAAATATGCATTACAGTGCTTCTTTCCATCTGAAATATTGGCTACTTTTAGTTCCTTCATTGTTAATATAAAAGTATCTCCTCTTGACTCCAGGTGTTGGACTTCTTCTTCGGACTTGGTGCGACCATGTTTGTTTGCGATTTAAAGCACTCGCATGAAATCGGAAGTTCTTCATTATTAGGAAGCAGTGTTTACATGCCGCTATATCCTGGTTACTGTTGGATTACTGTCCATTGTTTCTCATTACTGGAAAACTCTTTATTTCTGGTTATTGTAGTTGGGAAACTGCGTTTATATGATCTATGACAAAACCGAAAGGTTTAAAAACAGCGAATGTGCAGTTGTAATCTCAATTAAAGAAATGGATATGAATGTAGTTTTAAAGAAAAGATACACAAGGTGGACCCAGGTTTTGCTTCCGGGCTGCATATCATCTTACTTGCTATTACATTAAAGACCAAACTACAACAGTGATTTCATTATTCTTTTAGACGAATGAAACGGTGCCGGAATCAAGTATTTCTACTGCTTTTTCAACTTTTGTACTTTTTTGTACGTGTCACGTCCCTCAATCCTGCCAGTCAATTCTTTCTAACTCAGCAGGGACAAACCGCTCCGTATATGTTTTGACATTTCAAGCCAGACTCATTTTCGAAAGTTCCGCACTTTCTTGTTTTGGCGTCTTACTTGACTGACTTTTTGACATTGCGTTTTTACATCTGTTTTATATCGTTACCAGTTTCTCGACTCGGCCTTATTCCCTCGCGTCCCCGTATCAACGCCTGATGCTGCTTGTCATGCAGAAAATATGCTTTAATCCTTACAGTTGCTCCACGTGGTCCCTGGGGTTTCTCGTTCTCATATGGCTGTACAGCTGTGCCGCCGTTTGGTGCTAATGGGTAAGATGAAATCGGCTCTTTTCAGTCGTCAGCAACGTAATGATTTGTAGCTATTCGGTACAGTTACGAATATTCCAGTGAAGTGCTGTCAATAATACTGAACCAGAGATCAAGCTTTAGGCTGGGGAAACAGGCTATGATTGAAGAAAAGAAGATTGGGTGGCAGCACAATTACCCAACAAGTTAGGAATGGAGATTATTGTTAATTGTTATTGATAATTTTCGACATTGCAAAAAAGCGTGTTCTCAAAACAAGACAATTTTAAAAAGGCTTATCTCTAGTGAAATTATCTACCAGAGCAGTCAGATTTTTGGATTTAACAAGATTTTTTCAAAGAAGAAAAAAAATTCTACATGCTCCAAATGTTGTTCGTGAAATAAAGTTGAGCAAAACTATTATTGATTTTAGTAAATATTGCTTTTTAGATATTTAGGCGCAGACCAAAATGTGCTTATTTGTAGTGCATTACAGATAGAGAAGATGGAGATACCTGGTTTAAGATCATATTTGTAAAGTTTTGATTAAGGCACAAATAACATTGAGACTAAAATCTTGAAACAAGAACAATGTCTTTTATTAGCCACTGATTTTGGCATCCACATTAGGATATAACCATGATTTTGTATAAAATCTCCTTAAGATAAGATTTAATATCTATGTAAGACAGTTCGAGAAAGAATATCTTGAATCAAGTAAAATAATCTTCATGAGAACTTATCTTAGTAACGTAACAAATCTAGAATGTAAACTTTTAAGATTAATATCCTCAATTTAAATAAGTATCACTTCGCCAGGAAATTATTTTTTGCAGTGCAGTCCTATGATCAAGGAAGTGTATGCCCTAAAACCTTTTTGTGACGGTGTACAATGAACTTGGGCTCCTGTTTCTACACCTCTTTTAGATTATTTACAGAAAGCAAGACTCCCTGTCTCTTGCATGAATGCATTCACAATGAACTTTCTACCATTGTCACACCTCTATTGAAAATAGTTCAGTAGTTTGCCTGTTGATTTGGCAGAAGATGGCAATTTATTTAATATTTTCACTAATGACCATGCCTTTGTCTGATTGGTTTATCCGCTTGTCAATCGCACCCTCCAGAACTCTCAGAAATAACACCAAATCCCAAAAAACAGATCCACACGTCTTTGTAAAGAACTGGAAAAGCATGTGGTCTGGCTGGCCAGGGTCGGTTGTGTTGAATGAAACATTAAATTTGCATGTGCCTTGCAGCATTTGCTCTGGTGAAGTGTTGCAGCAGATAACTCTACTCTGTTGGTCACATTTTGTGCAAAGAATCAGGCAGTTTCATGTTTTTCGACTTTATTTATTCATATCATTTTCTGTAAAAGACATTTGCCTGGCACTGTTGTTCATGTATAGCCATAAAAACAAGACTGGTGGTTTTTCAGGTGTTGACTTGTCAAGAAGTCAAAATATTTGTTTTGGCAAAAGGGAGGGGTATTTCTCTCCAAAGAATATCTTTTAGATTCATGTCGTAAATACTGATGTTGCAAAGAACAGGGCTGCCACGAGGTCAGGGTAAATCATTGAAAGGTATTCAATATGATCAAGCCAAACTCAAGGCCTTAAAAACATTAAATATAACAAAAGTATTTATTTTTCTTAATCATTTGAGTGGGTTGGACTGTTTTAATCCCAATGGAAACAAAGGATTTCTCTTGTTTCTTTTCAAAGGTTTTTTATTTTTATTTTAAGCGCACAAGTTAATTTCTCTTATTTAAATGAATTTATCCTTGTTCCACTCGCTCTTATTTCTAATCCTAGCATAAGTAGCCTTAATTTAAGCACTTTTGCCGCAATTTATCTTGTAAGATGGCGTATGTTTTTTCCAGTCTACTTAATAATGTTTAATTTGTGATGTTTGCATTTTTAAAATCATTGCTTTGCGTTCAAACAGTTTGACATAATTTCTTTTTAAGAAACATTCCTCCAACTTTCAAACAATATTCTTCTGGATTCTACTAACTATTTTATCTCTATTACCATTTGACTTCATGTGTAATTTATTTACATTATCATCAAAATAAGAAGAAATATAAATACATATTTAGCCAGTAACAGTGGCATTAAATTACACTTAAAGGGGTATTGTAAAAGTCCTAATTTTCACTTTGTCAAACCTGGAGCTACCCTGGATGTTGCAAATAAGCCATTTGATTAAACTTCAGTCTTCACGGTTTCCCACTGAGTGTTACAGAACCCTTATCTAAGCAGTCCCAAATATGAAATACACATAAGCCAGTTTTCCAAAAGTATAAAACTTTCTTCCTTAATTGAACCTGAAATTCTGTTAAACAAGCCGTTGCCTCCATTACCTATTGTCTTCTTACTTAACCCGTGCTCTCCCTTGTTTTCAGCTTCTGGAAGGCAGTTTCACGGCGCAGGTCAGCCATGAAGTAGACGGCCTGATCTTCCAGCCGTGTGGGGTAAGTGCTTGCCTGTCTGTCACTTAACAAAGCGCCGCTGCCCGAGGTTCACATTGTCAGTGTCGCGGTCTCTTTGGTGTCTTCGGTGTCTTTGAGCTCCTTGGTGAAAACTGGACAGCCTGTCACTACCACCCACTGTTTGTCACTGTCTGTATCAACATAGCCCTCGGTTATTGCGCAGGAAACTCGCACTCCCACATCAACAAATCCCTGTCAGGACAACGCACAGCAAAGAAGACGTGCAGTTCTGCTCAAAACTTTAAGGCACTTGTGAAACAACAAATGACAATACCAACACCTTGTCAGCATTCACAAACTGTTGCCGTTTTCTTCTTTATCAGGGTAGGCCCAGGGTCTTAAATCATCACATTTAATGTACTTTAATACTTTAAATTTGATCATGCCAAATTTAAAGCCTTAAAATCATTACATATGACAACAAATATTTATTTGTAGTGCACGAGCCTTACATTTTAATTCATCGTTAATATTGTAGCTTATTTAAATTGTCAGCAAAAAAAAGTTGGCCTGCAATAGTGGAATTAAATTTCACTGTGATGGCGTTAAATCACTGTGATGGTCTTAAATTTCACTTTGCCAAACCTGGAGCTTCCCTGAATTTACAAAATTGTTCTTGAAACACAGAGATTTGTCGCCTTCTTTGAAAACACCTTCATCTCTGAGTGATACTCTTTCTCCTTCCATGAGACTGATGTTTTCTAGTCATGGTTTTCTGAAATATTCTTTGCACAAAGGCATGAATTAAAAAATGAGACAGGCCTGTAGCTGGATGCATGAGAAACATATTAAACAGAGAAGGGATATGAGCAGAAGCTTCAGGCTGTTGAAGTCTTTGGAAAGTATTGACAGCCGCATGGTCTTCTATATTTTATTTGTTTTAATGCTGAAATATTTATGAAACGACATAAAACCCGAGATACAGTGTGTCGTCAGATTGGCATAAAACACAGCTGCGTTTTTCATTGACGGAACAGTGAAAGAACCTTTAAAAGCCTCGCTCAGTCGGTCTACCGCGGAGTTAGGTGTGTTTATATACAAAGGAAAAGACTAGCATTTACATTAAAGGTCAGCTTCCCCGCTTTGTTTGTAATGAAAGAAAGGTCCACAAAGGTCATGTGGAGATGTGTATTGTCTCGCCCACAATATCCATTGCCTTGTGGTCCAATGAAGAAATTCAACAATATCTGCTCTCACCCTTGACCCATAAATTCTTTGTCTTGCCTTGGTTGTCCCGAGGAAACTATAGCAATATTGGTTAGTATTCGCCTTCGGTGCAGAATGTAGCCTGTTCCATTCTCACTCAAGGTCCATAAACAGAGTATGTGAGGGGTCTTTACAAGTTCTAAAAGTTGATATTAAGTATATATTAAAAATTCTTCAAGGGATTTTGTGAGGTATTACTTTTGAGGTATTGTCTTTTTGCAATGACGTTTTTTTAACTTTTAACCACAAAATTGAAATATATAAAATTGTATAATTGGTACTTTTTTCCCTCTGCATGTGCTTTTACCATAAAAACAACCTCTAAACTAGGGATGAAAAAAATGATTGCATTTGTGATTTTATCGCAATATCACTAAATGCGATTTCCGACTCTTAGAGACACACGATTTGGGTTCCTGCATGTTTTCGGACATGTGCCGTGTGTCCACTGTAAGTATCCTTATATAAGTGGAGCAGCGAGTGACGCTGACTGCACCAACAGTTTACTTTCTCAAGGTGATCAAGGTGTATGGTAGATTGTGCACACATATTGAAAATATCAGTGTTAATAATGCAGCATCCGCAAAGGACTTTGGCTTTTTGCTCCATGTCCACACATCTTTCCTGCTGCTGCACAGAGAAGGGCTCCTCTTGTCTCATACTAAACTAATGACTCACCTCCGACCAGACCTCGTTCCTAAGTGAGCTGACTGGGTACGGAATGCACACTGTTGGCTGCTGATTTGCCAGAGGACAGACAAACAAAACACACATCACAACCTGTAGAAGTTAGAAAAATAGAATGACTGATGTTAGGAAAAAGGAAAACCTGAAGCCATTGCTTTTAAATTTGACCGCTCTAAAGCATCTTCCTGAAGTAGGAAAGACCCCCAGGCCCTGCTTCCGACCTGGACTAGTCCGACGCCATCATAGACTCCCTGCGTCCTCTTCCGCTGGCTCTCCACTGCTCACACCGCCGTAAGACACAGTCCGATAACTTTGGCCTTTCAGTTTAGTTTCAGGAACTCTGCCAAACTTTATATTATACATGTGATACTGCCCTCTTAATGTCTATGTCTTGTGATATGTATTATATCGTGACAAAAGTGTATTGTCCTCTTCAAAAAGCAAGGTTTTCGTCAAAAAGCAATTGGAGCTGCACTGAGGAAAGCTTGTGTTGCAGTGGAAAAAAGCCAATTCATTGCGTGTGTTTTCAAATTGCGTTTTTCCTTTCTTTTTTATATGGATAAATCAAATCCATTCCAAATCCCTTCTTCACCACAGACAGAGCAGAAGATTCATCAGTCAGCCTGACTTCCAGCATCGTGGCATTAGTGTCCCCTGGGGTCCCGTGGGCAGGTGTAAATGGCGCTTGTTGGCCATCATTAGTCAATAAACACAAAGCACTGCTGCAGTCCTTGTCAAAGACACATGAACCTGCTCTGCATATAACCTTTACTCCAATGCAAATAATTTACTGCATGATAACTGCAAAACTTTTCACCGCTTTGCAGGGGTGGACTGGTAACCGTTAGAACCAGGAGTTTCCCCGGTGGGCCGACGTACTTTTGGGCCGGTCACGCCAGGCAAAAGATCCCGTCCACTTTCAACCACACCGGTCTTCAACAGAGGGTTTCCTATCAACTGTCATAGACGGTGATAAGGGTTGAATTACACAACTTCTACACAAATGCTGTCTGGCTCTTTTTCAACCCTGCTGTTGTCATACTGTTTTGAGTGATGGCCATATGAAATTGTTATGAGCAGTGGGTTAATATGTGATATACCTTTAGTCATTGTTCCTCAACATTACATTTGCTCAATTTTATTTCAAATAAGGTTATTGTTGCACCACAAAGAACCCAAGCTCTTTTCTGAGACAAACCACATCATGGGAGATGTGACGAGCCCGTCCTCCTCTGCCCTGTGAGCTCAGCTTGGAAGTAGCTCATTAGCCTCTGTTTTTAATAAAACAGTTTTCACTATGGGTTTAGGGACTTCTATTCTCATTCTGCACCTCTGGAACTTCGTAGTCAGTTTTTCCATTTAAAAAACAACTCTACAGTGTAATAATGTGTTTGGCCTTGACTAAAAAATCGGCTTGTCCAGCCCTGCCCCTTTGCACCATTTTGGTCTTTTTGCCCCTTTGCCAGAATGTATTTTTATTTTATCTTTATTTTATTTTATTTATTTTTTGGGGGGGGGGGTTGTTTTTTTTTCTTAAAGTGGTGTAGAAATCATACAGTGTGGGAGAATTAACATATTAGATTACCTCATTTACTCTTCATTTACTTATCATTTTTATGGTAAACACTTTTTATCTTCATTCGAGACAGCCTTGCATCAGATAACCCAGCATTGCTCTTTTGAAGCCTGATTGGCTGAGCTGTGCCAAAGTGTGGCGTGAATCGTCTCAGGAAGACACAGGATAAGCCCCTGAATCTGTCTGGGGCGGAGCTGCTTTCAAATCTGGACTCATCGGGCAAATCAAATTGACATCTGCACTGCCAGATAAAAGAAAAATAATTAAAGACAGGCTTTTAATTATACAAGGCAGCCCCAGGGTTTTTAAGTAAAAATGTTTTAGAGGTGATCATGCCCAGTTTAAGTCCACCATTCCCAATCCACGCACACCTCCTCCAGCTCATCTCTGGAGACCCCAAGTCGTTCCAAGGCCAGCGAAGAGATGTAGTCCCTCCAGCATGTCCTCGGTCTTCCCTGGGGCCTTCTCCCAAGGGGACATGCCTGGAACACCTCCCGAGGGAGGCGACCAGGTGGCATCCGAAACAGATGCCCG
>JAADKR020377758.1:0-14143 GCA_011763505.2 Lythrypnus dalli | reverse complement strand
CAGAAGAAGAGGACAGGAAAATAACAGTGACCCAGACCTGAACCATTACCAGACGCAGGAGTCCAACCCGCACAGAATCTGCCTCTTTTGCACTTGTTCACAGCCGCTCCGCAGCGCGAGGAAAGAGCTTTCACAGCGCTGTTATTGTGTTTCTGTGGTATTGTAATTGTTGTGGTAGGTTCGAGTAGACACAGAGTGGGGAGGAGTGGGATTCTGCAGCCCAGGATATAAATGACAATGACCCAGAAAGCCCGTATAGGTGTGCATTCCCAAAGTGTATGTAAGTAAATGTCTGTGACTCTGCATTGAGAACATGTACATAGCTGTGTCTGAAAATCCCATTTTATGTTTCTTGTATTGTGTAATGTGTGTCTGTGGATGACTTTATATTGAATTAGTTGTGGGTTAGTGTTTGAAGTCATAGAAATGGTATTTTTTACATATTTCTGTCCAGTTTTCATTTGTGAGAGGTATATTGATATCTTTGTTCCATTTGTCTTGCTGTGTATGTTTTGTATTATCCGTGTTTATACATTTCTATAATTTAGAAATGATTTTTTCAGTTGTTTGATATTTTTAATCTGTTCCAATAATTCAGGTGCATTCAGTGTGTTGTTTATTAGATTAATTTAGCTTGTAATGATCGATTTAAATTGCAGATATTGAAAACTTTCATTGCTATTGAGTTTGAATTGTTCAGAAAGTTGTTGATATGACATAAATGTATTATTACTGAAGAGGTAATGTAAGTGTGTCATGCCTTTATGTTTCCATGTGCTAAAATGAAGAGGTGTGTTTTTAGATTTGAAGGCAGGGTTATGCCAGAGAGGTAGATGAGTTTTGGGAGTATTTTCATTTTGATGGTGGAAATGCGCCCAATTACTGAGAGAGGTAGATTTGTCCAACGTTCCAGGTCATTTTGAATGTTTTTGAGAAGTGGATTATGATTAAGTAAAACCAACTCTGACAGCCTGGAGGAAGTGTCAATGCCCAAGTATCTGATATTGCCTATGTGCATTCCGTGAAGACAGTCCTGAGCCAAAGAATCCCAAGCATCGTCTGTGAGGGGGAGTATTGTTGATTTATTCCCGTTTATAGTGAACTCCGAAATGATGAGAATGAGCTTAGGATTTTGAGGGTTTCCTGTGTTGATTGTTGGGGTGATTGTAAGTAAAGTAAAATGTCATTGGCATATACATTTATTTTATGTTGTGTCTCAGATACTTTGATTCCTCGAATCTTATTACTTTGATGTATTGCAGCTGTAAGTGGTTCTCTGAAAAGTGCGAAGAGAGAAGGAGAGTGTGGACATCCTCGCCATGTGCCCCTGTGAAGCGTGGAAGTTGAGGAGGTGATATCAAACTATTGTTTACTCCAAGACTGGAAAGTTTGAAGTCTGCAGGAGCTACTAAAGTTCAGATATTGTCACCAAAATGTGAAAAAATGCATTTTGAGAAAATGACCTTCAAATTGCAATTTCCCATTTAAATCAAAGGAGACACCTTGAATCAGTGCAATAATAATAAGAAATACATTATTAAAATGGGCAGAAACATGGCAGCTGTTCTGCATGCTAGAAATTGTATACCACACAGAATAAGGAAAACATTAGTTGAATCAATTGTTCTGCGTCATTTAGAATATTGTTTTTATTTGGTCAGCCACTAAAGATGAATTTGACCTTTTTTCTGCTCTGGCCCTAAAGAGAGACGCTGCAGGTGAAAACATTGATCATGCAGTGGTCATTGTTGCTAGGTTTCTCCTTAACATAATAGCTTTAATGGCAGGTTAACAAAAGGTCTGGGATAAACAGGAGCGAAGAATGGTGAGGACATGGACGCATGAATTCCACTCAACATCAGCAGATTCTGGAGACCAATGTCCAGGAATCACTGACAAAGCTGAAGCTGCGCCACGCCAACCGACACCTGAATATTATTGAAAATCTGTGGTGTCCATGCTTGGAAACCATCAAACCTGAATGAACGGTGAAGAATGGTCCAAAATACCTTCAACAAACACATTTATGCACCTGCCTAATTTTGTTTAAACAATTATTGCACACTTTCTGTGAATACTATAAACTTTGTTTGACTTCTCAAATATCACAGCTTGTCTCCTATGTGATATATTTAACTGTTTTTTTTTTTTAATCCAAAAAACCAAACTTTCGAACCCCACTGTACACAGTGATATGAAAGGGTTTGGGCACCTCTGATAATTTTCATGATTTTCTATTGGAAATCATTGGTTGTTTGGATCGGAAATTTCAGTTAAAAATATCATATAGTAGACAAACACAGCGATATTACGAAGTTCATGAGATTTACAGAAAGTTTGCAATAATTATTTAAACAAAATTAGGCATGTTGCTGTGGACTGAAGCTAAAAGTTATTTGGACATAACAAAGGGTGGTATGCATGGTGGAAAAAGAACACAGCATTCTAAGAAAAATACTTGCTGCCCACAGCACAACGTGGTTGTGGTTCCATCCTGCTGTGGGGCTGTGGCAAGTACAGGTGCTGGGAATCTTGTTAAAGTTGAGGGTCGCATGAATTCCAGTCAATATCAGCAGATTCTTGAGAACAATGTTCAAGAATCAGTGATAAAGATCAAAATGCGTAGAGGTTGGATCTTTCAACAAGACAACGACCCTAAACACTGATAAAAATCTTCAAAGGCATTCATGCAGAGGAACAAGTACAACGTTCTGGAATGACCATCTCTGTCCCCAGATCTGAATATTATTTAAAATCTGTGATGTGATTTAAAGCAGACTTTCCATGTTCAGAAACCATTAAACCTCACTGAACTGGAGATGTAGACGAAGAAGAATGGTCCAAAATCCCTTCAACTACAATCCAGACTCTCATTGGAAGCTATAGAAAAAGTTTAGAGGCTGCAATTTCTGCAAAAGGATGATCTACTAAATATGAATGTAATTTTTCTGTTTTGGGTGCCCAAATTTAGGCACCTACCTAATTATGTTTGAATAATAATAATAATAATTCACTTCTCAAATATGTATTCATCTGCTATATGATGAATGAGATTGGAATTTCTGACCCAAATAACCAATGATTTATAAAGGAAAATCATGAAAATCATTAGGGGTGCCCAAACTTTCTCGTACCACTGTATATACTGTATTTCCCTATTCACCTGCAATGTCGGGTCTTAAACATGACTCCTATCCATTATCCTGACTTTCTCCCATAAAACACCTGCATGTCACAAAAATCCTAAATATATGTTAGAGTTAACCAAAGCGCACTTTGAGGTTCCCAGGCCGATGGGACGGTCCACCTGGGAACAGCTAGCATCTGTGGGGGGTGTAGATGGAACCGGAGAACGGGTTTTACAGCCTCTTTGCTTTGTCTCGTACTTAAGCGTCAAGCCCAGGGGCAGTGCCAACCGCAGCCTCGGTGCATGGAGCTGGAGCCAAATAAAACATTTGGAGAGCAGAGCCGAGGCCTCACGCAGTGATCAGAGTGAGCTCTCACGGCTTCACACGCCGGCTTTGGAGGCTCTGAGTCGCACAAAGGAAGCGTTTATACGAGCTTCTCCGTGATGGATGGGACAAGAAGGAACTCTTTCAACTTTAGACAACAAATTAAAAGCAATTTAGCTGGAGCTTTGTCAACAGGGCATGCATGTCAGCTTTGAGACTTTGGTAAATCCACGGTTTTAAGCCAACTTGGATTATTTTCATTCATGTATTGGTGCCTGACAATGCACACTTGAGCATTGATGTTATGGACGTTTGTAGTGAAGGCAATTTTAGAATAATTGTAGTGGCTCTGTGACGGTGACCCTCTTCCGAGATTAAATGGTGTGAGGAATCTTTTCGGTTGTTGAAGGTGAAGAAGTCCAGCGCTGGATACAATTAAATCGTCTTCGACATCAGTGATTTATTGCAAATTTTCTGACAGTTATTGTGATTCGATTTAAATATTTTACATTTGTTTGATTTGAACTGCACATTTCCAATAACTACACTAAACATTTACCATCTGGAACTACATAACAGAGCAGTACATATAAATATCTGTAATAAATGTAATAATTTTCAAGTCATTTTGACTTAATACAGTGCACAGCATATTTGAGCGCACTCCCTTTCTTGACATGGCTAGCGAGTCAGGTCAGTTGTATAATTTAGAGCACCATTTTTGAAGTTTAAATCAAATTAGAGTGGTGTGAATATGAGTACACCCCATCGAGATCAAAGATAATCCAGCAGACACACTGTAAAATATATCCATATGTCTCGTAGTCATAACGTAAAAGGAAGTTTTAATTTATGCTGCTTGGCCTGTTGTTATAAGAACAATGAAATTCAAGTAAACCATGCAATAACAGGAAAATTAAAAATAGCATATTCCAATGTTAGGCCGATGCATTTAAAGTAATCTAGAATATCTAGTAAGACAACATGTACGTGTTTGATACTGTGAACACCCTCTTTATACAACTATCTTTTTATAATTTACATTACTTGGAATATTATTGACGTTTACAAACTATTTTTACAGTGCAGCTGACAATAAAAGTGTGAAATGGTTCCATTTTTATGCTGTCAGCGATGGCAGTACATGGAAGAGAACAGCAGAGAAAAAAAAAAAACACAACAAAGGTTAAGGCTACAGGAGGATTGGCAAAAACGTAATTTAGCAGTCTAGATACCGCTGCAAAAGTGGTGCAAACATTAAAGAAAAAAGACAAGCTGCACCATCTCACAAAGACGTCCAGGAGTCTATGGAAGTGAAAACAACGATAGGAGCGTCTTCTGATGAGAAAGGTTGAAGAAAATTGGCATGCAAGCTGACCACAATGCATAAAAGCTCTTGTAAAAACATCTTATTTGAAGTGAAATGATCTCTCATTACAGTGTAGTCAGACTTGTGCACTTAACAAGATTTCTTAAAACAAGACATTGTTCAAAATGTTGTATGCGGTACAATACAGTTCAACAGCAGTCCCTCCCAGGCTTCCATCCACACATCTCAACGCGCACCGTTTGAGGGTTGTTTTAGTTATTTTGTTTCTTATTTACACCTTTTTGTCAATTGTTCCAGTATTATTCTAATTATTTTTCATCTCCCTATGGGATAATTTCACCTTGTGAGATGCCTAAAAAGCACTGCCTATTTACTTTCTCTATTTATTTGTATATGTTATCATATCATATATATTATCATTGTATTATATTGTATTGTATTGTATTATATCATATATATTATCATTGTATTATATTATATGCATGTTATTATCATACCATTATTTTTTTATTTTTTGATCCGTTTGTGTAGACTCTCAGTCCGTTTGTGTTTGATATTACAGATACTCATGTTACATGTTGTGCTTTTGCCAGTTGCCAGAGCTTAACACTAACCCTTTTGCCTTGCAAGGTTCGGGTTTCACTGATCGTCATTTGATACACTCACATTTTTCAATACATTTACACCTTTGGTTGTGAGGTGCTAAATTATAAAACCCCTTAGGAAGAGGGTCCCACCGTACTATGCATAAAAGTGAATAAAGAAAAATGGAAAAGATTCCAGTCTATTTAATCATTTTGCTGTTGTCAATGTCAAGCCCTGTAACACTTAAAACAACAATGTGTAGGTAGACACAGATACATAATATATATATATATATATATATTTTTTTTAATGACATGCGTTATTGTGGTCTGTGGTTTACATAACAGAAGAGCAGTTTAATAGTTTATTTTTTAGATCTTCCTTGGCTTCTTGCAATGTCCATTCCTTTGTATGTTTTATGTCAAAGTCACAAAGAGATGTTGCTACGCTCTCCATTGATAACAAGCACATAAAGTCTTTCACCCAATTATGCAGGTCAAAATAGTCTGCTCTGTGCATTTTCCAGTTCTTAAGTAGGATTCTTTTCACTGAAAACAAGAATTAAAACAAAAAATATATATTTCTATACACTGGTATTGGCATCTACAGGTTGAATTAAGATTTAATATTAATGTAAGACAGCTCTAGAAAGAATATCTTGAAACAAGAATAATAATATTCATGATAATTAATCTTAGTAAGAGAAAACATCGAGAACCTAAACTTTTAAGATTAATATTCTCAATTTAAGTCACTTTCACTTGGTTAGGACATTCATTTTAGCAGTGTGGGTGCCGTCCATAACAGAAGCCTCTCCTAAAATCCAGGCACAAAAAAGCTCATCTGAAATTTACCAGAGTCAATGCTAAACTCTGGAGTGATGAGACAAAGACCAATGGCTTCAAAACCAAAACTGAAAAAATGTATTCAGTTTCAGGACCAGACCAACGTTATAACATGGTCTACAGCTCAAAATAGTAGATTTTGCATGTTTTGTCTCATTCAGAGTAGCTCCATGTTTGGCCAAGTTAAATGTAAGACTTTTTAATACCTTTTTAATGCCCTCACGGTTAAATTTAATGCTACATTAATGGCAGATAAAATAAGATCCTTGTGAAAATAGGATTTAGTAAATGCGAAAGGACAGTTGGACAGTGTGAGGACTGCATTATATTTTATTTTATTTTAATCTGGCGAAATCACAACACTGATCTCACATGACAAACATTTCTTCCATGAAGGCATTTTGTAGTCAAATTGAGACTGAAAAGTAGTAAGTCCGAGCTCAGTAGTCGTGCAGTTCCACCAGGTGTTGACCAATCACTGCTACCGAGTAGCTCGAGACACGGGGGAGGGGCCTATGCTCAGGTTGGAGCTGTGGGCGTGACTCAGAAGGTGACGAAAGGACGTTGGCAGCTCCGGAGGATCAAGGTATTCCCTGAAGGAAAGAGGTGTTCCATGGAGAAACCAGGCAAAACAGCTCCCAAAATGGCTGCCATAAGGGTTTTTAAAGATTGCTCAAGCATACGTGATTGAACCAAAAAAAAAACACTACAGGCATGTTTTAAGAATAATATTAAGATGTTATTACAAAGATTTTTCATGATAAAATGTATACATTTTTAATAATTTAAAACCCTGGAGATGCCCTGCTCCTTTAACATAAGCATCTCTCACATAGTATATTTTGTGAAAGCTGACCTATCATCTGAATATATACACTCTGGTTCTTTTTTGCAACCATTAAAAGGTGAAGATGGATTGTACCACAAAGAGTGATGTAGGCAGAGGTGCTTCCTTCAGGGGTCAGAGGTGAGAGGGGAGGTCCCAGGTGAGCGGGTAAGCACAGAGGATGATGGGTAATGATTCTCTCAGGAGGACTACAAGATGAATGTGCTTGATCACAGGAGACAGAGGGCAGAGTCAGCAGCAAGTGCAGAACTTAATGATAAGGCAGATGAACATGATACATGGGATTTTATAGACCCCAAAAACAAAGAGTTCATTATTAACATTTTTAAGCTGGGTCGGCAAAAAATGTAAATGAAGTAATTTTGCGATATGGATATTGCATAACCTAATATTGCGATACGATATTTTTTGCAATATATTGTGCTGCCCTAATTGAAAGCATACACAATATATATTAAGTAATATTTTAGAACAGTTGTGTGTGTTGAGGAACGATTGTGACGTGAAATGTCACCTTTGTGTATACAGTGGTCCCTCAATTATCTCTGGGTTTCGGTTCCAAAAACCCTAGCCTGGCTGCGTCAGACTAACATCTTTCAGATTCTTTGACCCAAAGAAAACCTTTGCACTGCGGTCAAAGCAGCCTCGAACGAGAGCTGTGCATTAGCGGCCGTCATGCTGGTGTGTTTACTGCTGAAAGCGTCGCGCCTCTGACGTAGCCCTCTGACTTCCGGGTCTCAGAAAAAAAAGAAAAAAAAGACTCTTCTCTTCGCAATTTGATTGGATGCTTTTTTTTTTCAGATCATTCTGCGATAAATTCTGTTGATGGCCGCTAGACCCACCAATGGCAGCAAAAACTATTTGCTGCCATTAGGGGGCGTCTAGTTTCTAGGCTACAAAAACCCCCCATGATAAACGAAATCCGTGATATAGCAATCTTTTAATTTTTCACTATTTAAATACATGTTATGGCTTTATAATTCCTCCTGACACTCTTTATACTGTAACATTAATAAGGAGTTGAAAAGACATTGATATTTAGACTATTTTTAACATGAATTCAACATGAGAATTCTGTTTTCTGTGTGACGATTGCCATTTAGTGGAATGAATACTGTATAAAAAATCTGTGAAACATCAAAGGCGCGATAAGTGAAGCGTGATATGGCGAGGGAACACAGTAATTCGTATAACTCAATTCACAATAACCCACAAAAACCAATGCTGTTATAAGTTATACACATTTGTAAGAGCATAAAAACATCAGCCTAAATTAAAGGCCCTGTACATGAATGTTTTCCTAGTTGGGGCATGACATTTGTTTTAACCTCTGTTAGTAAATTGTAAACACAGACATTTGTGAAAAAAAAACAGAATTTCTATGTGGAAATCATTTGTATAAATATCATAAACGTGCAGTTTTGTTTTTAAGCATTTGTGTGACAGTGATGCTGAAAAGTGACCCTGTTGTTTTTAATAATGTCATCCCTGCAGAAAACTGGGACGTTAAAAATGTGATAGGGAAATTAAGAATTATTTGAGACTACTATTAACAATTTAATTTACTCACTCCCTCTTTCACTGTTTGTACTAATAATAAAAAATAACTACTGGGGATCTTCACGCTCTAATAATCACACCCAGTCTTAAATCTGCTCCGGGTCAATCCTTTCACACTCTCTTCATCTCTTTGCCCTCTTTTGTTCACTCTCTCGGTTTCTCTCTTTTTCATCTCTCACATCTCTCATCTTCCCCGTCTCCATTCCTGCTCTCCTCCATGCCTCTCAACTCTCTATCTTCTTTTCTTCCTTTTTTCTCTCTCCTCTTTCTCCCTCTTACTCTCCCCCGCTCTCCTTCTCTCTTCACTCTGTCGTGCTTTTCTCTCTCCCTCTCCTCACTCTTTTTCTTTTCTGCTTTCTCCACCTCTCTCATTCTCTCTTCTGTCTCCCTATCATTTTTATCTCTCTCTTCTTTCAGCTTTCTCCCCCTCCTTCATTTTCTCTCCCTTTAATTATTTATTTCTTTTAATTAGTTTATTTGAACAGAGATAATGCACATGAATCAAAATGTCTGTAAATGCGCCAATTTTAGCTATAAAGCTAGTCTTCAACTGCAGTCCCTGGGCAAGATATAAAATGCCAGCAATAACAAAATACAATAGCAACCATCCACATGACAATAATAAAACATTACATTAGTATAAGCTAAAGTACAAAAACACTCACTCCATCATCAACACCATTAATACTTACACTACAAGCAGAATTACATTGGCAGCAGCAGGTAGTACAAAAGCAGACCAAAACATTGCATTCATGGGTTTGATTATTAAGTAAACAGGATTTTACCACATTTTAGAAATGTCTGAATGTATCAACGTTGCGTTTATGAGACGGCCGACTGGCTGAAGGCATTTTTTCTTAGGGGAACTATTAGACTATTTGAAGTGGAAGATTGGGTTTGTCTCCTGCTCAATTTTACAAAATTAGAAATTGGTGCTGGGGTCAAATCATTCAGGATTTGAACGACGTTTTCCCAGTTCAGTAGTTTATATTTATCTAATATACTGCAATAGTGATAACCATCCACTCCTCACTTTTTCCACCCTGCACTGTGAATGTTTACATGTATTGTTCAATAAAACAATGAAAACATATATTTTTGTGCAGTATTAGTTTAAGCAGAATGTGTTTGTCTATTGTTGTGACTTAGATGAAGATCAGAACACATTTTATGGCCAATTTATACAAAAATCCAAGTAATCCCAAGGGTTCACATACTTTTTCTTGCAACTGTATATGGACCTGCACTGAGAGATGAAAGAGCGCTGCGCACTGACACTTTTATGAAGCACTGTCCGTCCGTGTGTGCACTGTCCGTCCGTGCACCCATTGTCCACGCTTCATAAACGTCATCCAGAAGCAGCACGTGTCCACCGTCCGCTACACCCACCCCCCCGCAGAATACATATCTAATCGGGGTCATTATATTTTCCTAATATATGGCCAGTGGTGACTGCGCTCTCACACACTTCACTCCGCTTCTTTTGGTTTGAGTGACGCCCTCAGGTTCTACGTCCCGCTCATGTCCAACCCACTGAGTGCGTCTGCGCTGCACCCTGAAGATCGCAATCAGCGCCTGCGTTTGCGTCTGCGCTAAGGCTTTGCGCCGATGCTTTGCACCGTCGAGATCTCGCCCTCTGTCTGATATACCTTCGAAGCTTGGTCCTACAGGGCAGGGACAGGAGGTTGGCATCGGAGGAGCGGAGAGAACGAGATGGAGTGTGATGGTGGAGCAGGTCAGTGAGGTAGGGAGGGGCCAGGTTATGGACAGCTTTGAATGTGATGAGAAAAATCTTGAAGTGAATGGGTTGGGATAGGGGGAGCCAGTGGAGGTTTTGCAGGACAGGGATGATGTGCTCACAGGAGCGGGTGTGTGAGGAGGCAGGCTGCGGAGTTTTGAATGAACTGGAGTTTGTTGAGAACTTTGGGTGGTGTACCGTAAGTAAGTAACCGGTAGTCGAGTCTGGATGTAATAAATGTATGCAGTGTTTCAGCAGCAGGGAAAGTGACTGAAGGGCAGAGTCGTGCAATATTTTTGAGATGGAAAATGTAGTCCAGGTTATTTGTTTGATGTGAGGTTCAAAGGACAGAGTTGGGTCGAAAAGGATGCCAAGGTTGCAGACAGATGGGGATGAAGTGAGAAAGGTGTTGTCGAAGTTGAGGGAGAGGTGTGAGGGGATATAGTTGTGTTCTTTGGGTCAATCAGGATTATGTCGGTTTTGTCTGTGTTTAATTTGAGAAAATTGTGTTGTATCCAGGTTTTGATATCAGTCAGGCAGTGGGTGAGGGTGGAGTGGATGTTGGGGTTTATGGATGTGGTGGAAATGTAAAGCTGTATGTCATTAGCGTAGCAGTGAAATTGCAGGTCGTGTCGACGGATGATATTGCCAAGGGGGAGGATGTAGAGAATGAAGAGGAGAGGACCAAGCACCGAACCTTGGGGAACACCCTAGAGCAGAGAGACTATGGAGGAGGAGCAGGGGTTGATGTGGATGAACTGTTGACGGTTTGTGAGGTATGACTGCAATCAGGACAGAACGGAGCCGGTGATATTGAGGGGAACTCTTGAGACGGGACAGGAGGATGGAGTGGCTGATGGTGCCAAAGGCGGCGGTGAGGTCAAGGAGAATTAAGATGATGAGGTGGCCGGAGTCGGAGGTAAGGAGGAGATCACTGGAAACTTTGAGGAGAGTTGTTTCTGTGCTGTGTTTGGGACAGAAGCCGGATTGGAAGGGTTCAAAGAGACTGTTTGAGTAAAGGTATGTTTGGAATTGACACGTTCAATAATTTTTGTGAAAATGAGAAGGTTGGATATGGGTTGGAAATTGATGAGATTGTCAGGGTAAAGACCAGGTTTCTTGAGTATTGGAGTGATGACTGCCAGCTTGAGAGAATGTAGAACAGATGTATATGAGAATGAGGAGTTTATGATGTTGGTGATGAGTGGAGAGATTGTGGGAAGACAAGTTTTGATGAGAGGTGAAGGGATGGGTTCCAGGGAGCAGGTGGGAGTTTTAATGCCAGATAAAAGTTTTTTGAGTTGAACAGAGAATATTGGTTTGAAATGTGAGAGCTGCTGACTGGGGCTGAAGGAAGGTGTGTCAGGTGGGTCTGTGTAATTGGAGGAAGTGCTAATGGAACTGAGGATTGTGTCAATTTTGGACTGAAAAAAGGATTGAAAACTATGACATTTGGTGGTGGTGAAGGATGAGATGTTGCTATTGGGCTTGAGGAGAGTGTTGATGGTTGAGAAAAGAGATTTGGGGTTATTGGAGCCAGAACGGATGAGATTGAAGTAGTAATTTGCCCTAGAAGAATTTAGACTTCTTTGCATTGCTGTAGGTGTTCTGTGTAGATTTGCAGGTTAATGGTTAAACCACTTTTTGTGCAGTCTCTCAAGCTGGCGCTTACGGGATTTCCTTTTATGGAGGTCAGCGGTGTACCAGGGGACAGTGTGGGTGAAGGAGACCATTGTAGTTTTGGTGGGGGCTAGTCCTTCAAGGCAGGAGGAGAGAGTGTTGTTGTAGTGGGAGACCAGTTCAGATGGGTCGTCAGACATTGGGGGAGGGGAGAGAGCCAGTTTGGTCGTAAGAAGAGCAAAGTGTGGAGGAGGGTTGATGGATTTTAAATTGCGGAAGACTATTTCATGTTTTGGTTTGGAGATAGACAGAGGAATTTTAATATTGAAAGTGACGGCAAGGTGGTCAGAAATGTGGAGGTTGTTGCTGGAGAGGTTGTTTATTTAGATACCTATGGAGCACACCAGGTCCAGTATTTGGCCATGAGAGTGGAAGGGAAAATTAACCAGTTGCAGTTTTTTAAACATGTATTGTGAATCTAAAATGATTCCTAGGTATTTATAATCAGTGACAACTCTGACCCTGATTCTCAAATATTTATTGCAGGAGACAACATCAGAGTTTCTCTTTGTAAAATGCATATACTTGGTCTTTTTAACATTTGAATGTAGACATGAGTTATAAAGCCATATAGACACAAGATATATAGTTTTAGAAAGTTTTTCAGCCACTTTCGCCTTATCCTTCACATGTACATAAATCACAGTGTCATCTGCGTACATATGTATCTCACATCCAGAGCACACTGATGGCAGATCATTGATGTCGAGACTGAATCAAAGTGGCCCAAGGAATGAACCTTGGGGCATGCCTACATCATTAGCAAGATGACAAGACAATTTACTGTTGACCCTGACAGCTTGTGTCCTGTGGTCTAGATATGATTTTATCCTATGTACAGCATTAGGTGAAAAATTAAACTGTGACAGTTTAGAGAAAAGAACATTTTGGTTGATGGTATCGAAAGCCCTTTTCAATTCCAGGAAAACAGTACCAACTACAACCCCCTTGGATTTCACATTTTCAATTACAAAAACAAGTGGCAGTGTTAGTGGAATGGTTGGCTCTGAAACCAAACTGCATGGGGTGTAGTCTGTATGGTGAGTTGTTAAGATGGCCCAACAGCTGGTCCACGACACACCTCTCAACAATCTTTGACACCACAGGGAAAATGCTGATTGGCCACGAGTTTGCAAACTCCTTTGCCTTTCCTCTCGCTCTTCCCTCTCCCTCTCTTTCCTTTTCTTGCTCTTCTCTTTCCCTCTTCTGCACCCTCCCCCTCTCTCATTCTCTCTTTGCTTGCCCTCTTTGCTGCTTCATTTTCTGCTCTCTCTCCCCTTCTCTCATTCCCCCTTCTCAATCTGTCTTGCTCTTCTACCTCTCACTTCCCTCTCTTCCTTTTCTGCTGTCCCCCTTTCTCACCCTCTCTCCTCTCCTCTTTTCCCTCTCCCCTTTCTGCTCTCTCCCCCTCTCTCTTCTCTCTCCCTCTCTTCCCTCTCCACTCCCTCTCAATCTTCTTGCTCTCTCCTCTCTCTCCTCTCTCCTCTTCCCTCCCCTAGCCCTCTCTTCTTTCCGCTCTGTCTTCACTCTCTTTTTTTCCTCACCTCTCCTCTCCCTTCCTTCTCCCCTCTCTTTTCTCCCTTGCTTTGCTCTCAGATCTGATGCAGTGGATTTCTGTGAGACTTTCAGTCCCCACAGTCACAAGACCTGGCTTAAGTCTAGACTCAAACTGAGTGACCAGGACTGAAACATTTGATGCCTTTCCCAACAACCTGCTGCATTACTATGACTGCAGGGACAACGGGGGAAAATGAGAGTCAACAGTTTTAAGGGGACACACTGCAGCTATTTTGCATTTTGTTGTCCATGTTCAAGTTTTGGGCCAGTTTGGTCTCTGAACTTATAAACTTTCACCTACACTAAACAAAAGCACACAATCTTTACAAAATCATGTTTAATTATTCACTGATTCAATGTTTCTCCATAGATATGAATAAAAAATGGTAATTTTGAAGGCCATTTTGTCATTTCTTTTTCTCACATTGTGGCAATATATCTGCACTTTAGTAGCTCCTACAGACTTCAAAGTAGAAAAAGCTTGAATCTTCAACTGGACAGGGTTGGTTGAGTAGAGGACATTTCGCTTCTTGTCGCAGAAGCTTC
>JAADKR020377588.1:0-14156 GCA_011763505.2 Lythrypnus dalli | reverse complement strand
CATCTATTTCGATTATCCTGAATTAATGAAAACAAAAAATTATTAATAATTTTTCGGTTATAAAGTCAACTGGAATAAATCGGAGGTCGTACCTCTCACCTCAAGAACACTCTTTAAAACAGTATAGTTTCAATGGCCTGGAGAGGGGATTAAATACTTAAGAATTTTGTTTCCTCCTAGGCTAAATGAAATTGTGCAAAAAAATGTTGATTCTATAATGAAAAAACTAACCTTGGACGTGGATAGGAGGTCATCACTTAATCTATCCCTTTGGGGAAAAGCAAATGTTTTGAAAATGTCGTGAATACCAGCATTGAACTACCTCTTTCAATCTCTCCCCTTACACATTCCAATGAAATACTTTAAATTATTTGATGGAATATGTAAAAAATTCTGACTCCAAACCTGAAATCCCACCCAGTCTTTACACACTTGCAAGACATATGGAAAAAAATGTTCAAAATAGATATCTTTCTTAACTCAGTAGCAAATTTATGGCAAAATCCAATGCTCTGTAGAAATAAAGCACCTTTTATATGGAAAGTATGGTTAAACTGTAGAATCAAAACTCTTGACTTATATAAAAATAGTACACTGAAGTCTTTTGAAGATCCAAAGCAGGAGTTTCACTTGCCCCAAAACTGCTTTAGGCAATACTGTGTTAAACGATTCAGCTGGTATACTATACAAATCTACGTATTTGACTATACTTAAATTGGTACAGTCAAATCACTCGGATTCTAAATATTACTCTAAACTTATCAAACAAAATTTACCAGCCACGTTAAAGAGTGTTTGAGAGAAGGACCTAAATATGTCATTTAGAGAGGCAGATTGGAATAAAATATGCCAAAATTAAAAAAAAAAAGACACTGAGAGATTATTATATATATAAAAAAGAAAACAAGATATCCAAAGTTTCCACTGACCAAACCTTAGTATGCAATATTCCAACAACTACACTTTCCTTACTTCCAGTGACAAATGAATTGCAAAAGATTTTTCAAGTATGTGTGACTGTCTCAACAACTTGTAACATCGTAGATAGCTTTAAGAAAGTCAAAAAAACTGTCTAAATCCAAAGTTCTTTCATTTTGAGTAACAGTGAAATGATATTACTTGATATTTGATTTGTTCAGGGACCTTGGCATAGATACCTGTAAATATATTGTAAATATTGTATAATGTACATATAAGTTGGCTCTTCTTTATGTCTGATGAAAGGCCTGAAATGGGTGTGTGTCAACTGTGTGGGATTTGAAACGTAACCCACGGTTTCACAAGTGGTGCTCTCAGACCAAGTAATACTTGCACAACACAAGTGAGTAGATTTGTCTCAATTTGGATTCTCAGGATTAAACATATTTATTTTATTTTTTAAATATATGGGCTATAAAACGAACTAAACATGTGATTATTTTTTTTAAATGTTTTATTCATTCTGATCAATGTTTATCATTTCATTCACATTATACAATTGACTACATCATAGATTTGTATTGTCTCTGGAGCAGCAGTCAGCAGATTATTTTGTATAGAGTCACTTCTCTGAGTTACACTTATTGCTTCATTTATTTACAACAAATATAGCCACAAGCGGCAATTTGCCGACCACTCTGCTCAATGATCGGGAACGCTATCACACCCTTTGTCTCCCAAAAGTTAGATTACAGTATTATAGCCACTGTCTAAAAATTATACATTTTTGGAAATCATGGAGGGCATCCCGGGTCAGTGACTTATATGGGCTCTATACGTATATATTTTATTATTTACATAAAATTGCCACTACTCAATACCAGACCTTTTTTTTAATAAGTTTCACATTTTGAGCTAAAATACAAGTTGTCTTTCTTATCTGAACAGTCTCAGCTCAGTGCCCCATTGTTTTGACTACAGTCTGATGCTTGTCATGGAAGATAAATATCATGTTTCAGTGCCAACAAATTAACCACAAGAAGGAGCTTGGTTAGAAAATATGGAACAAGCGTTTTGATAACCTGAATTCTCCAGGTATTTGTGACACAATTCACTTTGTGCTGCTCGATGTGTTTGAATCTGAACGCATTGTGGTTTGGGTCAATCGTGTGTGAGTATTTCTCGTGAGAAGTCGGGCATCTTTTACCAACAACAACAAGCCCATTAATCAATAAGTACACTGCAACTACAGACAAAAAAACAAGGCCCCTCTACAAACAAACACACATCAATTTTGTCAGACTAAATATTTAATTGATTAGTTGTTGTTTTGAGACTTTGTTGTGTTTGGTTAAAATGAGGCAAAGTGCTGGGTCTGAAGTTCATTCAAAAGTGTAGTGATCCCAGATTGATATCAATGTAAAGGTTTTGGCGCAGTAATATCAACGTGGCTTTTGCAAGTGAGCATTATGACTCAATGAGGCACCGTACACAAGATGGATAAGTCAGTAAGTACATAATACCACAGTGAGTTAATCAAAGGCTGTTTCTTCATGTTTGTGATTTCTTAAGGCTGTAACATCCTCCCTCCGTCGTGTATAAAAGTGGTGCAGCACCAAGCAGCAGATCATTCCTCAGGTTCATCTGCAAACAACAGGAAACCACACGGTAGTATCATTATATTTATGATTATTATTTTTATGATTGGGTGCATGGTGTTCCTGATATTCTTTATTCTTTGTAGGCGTGACCATGCTGAAGATAGCTCTGATTCTGGGATGCCTCCTGAGCCTCACTCTGGCTGCTCCTGTAAGTCCAATACACAGAAAACTATCGCAAAATATCTTTTTACAACGGCTTAGTTCTGGAGAAAATTCTCTTCTTCTTCGACTGCGTGAAATGTTCACTACTAGAGTTCAAATCGTCCACCTCATGTAATAAAATTGTATTTTGTACTTAGTTAAAGGAGGATCTTGACCGTGAAGCTCGCTCAAGTTCCGGGGTAAGACTTTTCTACAATATCATAAAGTTTACATCCATTTACAGAGCAATACTGCAGCATGACTGACTGATTTTCATTCTGTTTATTCTGAAGAGTAACAGTAATGCCAATAATAATAATAATCTTAATGGTAATTCCATTCTGCAATCTTTGACACTTGCTCAACTTGCAGCACAGGTAAGGCTTCTCTTCAATATTATAAAGTTTACATCTGTTTGCAGACAAGTACTGGCTAACTGTGATTTCTAATCTCTAGAATTCTGCCTTGGCGGGACTTGTACCTTTGTTAGCAGCGTTGGGATAAAAGTCCAGGAAACAATTATTCTTAATCATGATTAATCCCTGAATGTATTTTCTCTGTACTAATGCATACGGAAAATAAAATGTTTCATGGAAATGACTGTTCTGTGTCACCTTGTATAGTATTCTTGACCGCATGTTGATAATACTGGACATTCGTGACCGTATTTTGATAATAGTGGACATTCTTTATCGTATGTTGATAATACTGGACATTCGTGACCGTATTTTGATAATAGTGGACATTTGTGACTGTATTTTGATAATAGTGGACATTCTTTATCGTATGTTGATAATACTGGACATTCGTGACCGTATTTTGATAATAGTGGACAGCTACAAGAAGACACATCCAACCCGTCGTAAATTTTGTGACTCCACAAGAACTGCAGTCTTGTGCTTACAGACTTAAACAAAGAACTGAGGAAAAGTTGATACATTTACATTTATCTGAACTGAATTGACGTTAAATGACTGACTCGCCCGAGATCCACCTCAGCTGCAGCAGTTTCTCCAGCGGCTTGAATCCGGAGAGACCAGAACAAGGACCGACCGGCCTCGTCACATCTGCCTGACCTGCAGCTGGACATCAGCCTCCGGAACGAAGGACCACATCTCGGCTTGGCAACTTTGTCTCCCGTGTCGTAAGATGCACCTCATCAGAGTTGGCTCCAAACCATATTAGTCCATCATAGCCTCAAACACTCACTCTTAAGCTAGTTCAGAAACATTTAGTCCTGTTATGTCACTATCTGGACATTTGTGTTTGTTTCCACCGATGCATTTCAACTATGATTGTATGATATCAAAATTCCATTCTGCTAACTTATTGATTGAGTATTCTTCTGCATTTCAATATATCAATGCTGTCTGTTTATTGATTTCCGGCAAATAAAACCTTCATAAACCACAGCTTGCTTTGGTAATGTTTACTTTTAACAGTGGAATCAACACTGGAATCAAAAAGAATTCACTTCCTTCAGATCAAAACGCGTAGCTTAGCCTTTTGTCCTCTTATTCTTTTATATTGTTTGATACTATCAAACTGGTGCCTCAAATTATTCTTCAGGCTAATCTACCAACCTACTAGATTAATTAATTAAAATATTAAATAAATGATGAATTTAATTCCAAATGAACCCTACATCTGTGTGTAAGTGAGTGTTTAAAGGTGAAGCTTGTGTGTGAGTGAGAGGTTAAAGGTGAAGCCTATGTACGTATGTCCAGGGAAGGACCTACGCTATCGCCTTCTTCTTTGTTGTCCCTCCTCTTCCTCCAAGCATGTTTCTTTGTATCACCCCTGGTAGTTGTAGAACTGGGATCCTGAGTTGGGGGGTGCCTCTATGTGGACATGCTTGCCGTCCACTGCTCCACAGCAAAGAGGGAATTTCCACCAGCACTCAAACCCTCTGCAATGGACCTCAAGTCTTCAGGTAAGGGCACAGCCATGAACTCCTCCACAAGGCAGTCCCAGATCGCAGCAGTCACCTGAATACAACGTTGTTGACAGTGGATAGGCCCAGCCGAAAACTGTCAGCAATTGTCCTGAAGGAGTCCCCAGTGGCAAGATACCTGAGTCCCTGAGTCCTCCTTTTGGTGCTGACTCATCCCCCACCAAGTAATGCCACAGGTTAGATCAACTCCTGAAGTGGGAGTGTGGCTTAACTCTCTGTTCACCCTGTTTATTTTCAACTCACACATGTTGCCCTCAGGCCCGTATGTGAAGGTCACTGTACAAATAAAGTTCTTTCTTACTACTGAGTCCAAGCCTAGTTAATTGAAATGTGAATCCCAAAAGACCAGGAGATAAATTGTTCATTAAAAAACTAAGATCAAAAATCCCTCTGCAACAACCCGTGTATCAAATATACCAATAAAATTAAACTATGTATTTAAACCTGGTACAATTCATTATTTAGAGTTGGCCATTTTTACACATAAAATGCCTTTTTATATGCATACATAAAATGACTTGCAATACATTTTTCCTTATAGGTATGTCAGTAGTCAACAACAAAAGCTTCAAATCAATATTTATTATTTTATCCCTATTCACCCTCAACGTCTCGTCTTAAAAATATTAAGTTAAAATTTAAAAAATATGAAGTTTCTGTTCTTGGGCTTGTAGTATTTGCTCAAGTGTAACGCTGTAGTTTAGAGCTCTACAAACTGAAAGTCATCGCCTTCTTGTAGTTCATCATTTTCTGTGACTCCACTTGGAATTGAAAAGGTACAGTGGTATGAAAAGGTTTGGGCACCTCTGATAGTTTTTATGATTTTCTTTTGTAAATCATTGTTTTTTTTAATTAGAAATTTCAGTTAAATATATCATATAGCAGATGAATACAGTGATATCTGAGAAGTCAAATGAACTTTATAAGATTTACAGAAAGTGTGCAGCAATTATTTAAACAAAAGTAGGCAGGTGCGTAAATTTGGGCACCCTTGTCATTTTATTGATTTGGTTCTCTTTAGCACTAATTATCAGATCACAAAATTGGTTTGGCCAGTTCCATACACAGATGAATCCAATCATGAGAAAGGGTATTTAAAGCCAGTTTTAGTTTTTTTTCTCCTCTTTGCATCTTCTCTGAAGAGTGGCAACATGGGAGCCTCAAAACAGCTCTCAAATGACCCGAAAACAAAGTTTGTTCAAGATCATGGTTTAGGGGAAGGATACAAAAAGCTCTTTCAAAGATTTCAGCTTCAGTTTCCACTGTGAGGAACATCGCAAAGTACTGGAAGACCACAGGCACAGTTCTAGTGTAGGCCTGAAGGGGCAGGCCAAGAGAAATCTCAGAGAAGAAGAGGTGAAGAATGGATAGAACAGTCACAGTCGACCCACAGACTAGCTCCAAAGATCTACAACACGATCTTGCTGCAGATGGGGTCACTGTGCAACGTTCAACTATTTAGCACACTTTGCACAAGGAGAAGTTAGCTTCTTAGCACATCTGGACAAGCCAGCTTCATTTTTGAATAAGGTGCTGTAAACTGATGAAACTAAAATGGAGTTATTTGGACATAGCATGGGGTGGTATGCACCGCAGAAAAGGAACACAGCATTCTAAGAAAAACCCTTGATGCACACTGTAAAATATGGTTGTGGTTCATGCTGTGGGGCTGTGGCCAGTACAGCTGCTGGGAGTTGAGGGTCGCATGAATTCCTGTCAATATCAGCAGATTCTTGAGAATAATGAATAATAAGACCACGACCCCAAAACACTGCTTAAAATCTACTAAGTCCTTCATGCAGAGGAACAAGCACAACGTTCTGGAATGACCATCTCAGTCCCAGACCTGAATATTATTGAAAATCTGTGGTGTGATTTAAAGAGCGCTGTCCATGCTCGGAAACTTTCAAACCTGACTGAATTGGGGATGTTTTGTAAAAAAGAAATACCTTCAACCAGAATCTAGTCTCTCATTGGAAGCTATACAAAATGTTTAGAGGCTCTTATTTCTGCAAAAGGAGTTTATGTTTAAATTATTACCACACACTGTCTGTAAAGCCTATAAACTTCATTTCACTCCTCAAATATCACTGTGTTCGTCTGCTATATGGTATATATAACTGAAATATCTGATCCAAACAACTAATGATTTATAAAGGAAAATTGTGAAAATTATCAAGGATGCCCTGACTTTTTCATACCACTGTAGATCTTAACTCTATCCACAGTCGGAGGTTGACATTTATGATATTTCCGAAACATTAGTGTCATGTATTGATCTGAATGTGTTTTGTTCGTGGATTGGCGCGTGGCCTTGGAGCGTCATTAACGACTAAAGCGTCTGCTCTTCAGATGAAATAAAAACATTTCACACATGAGAAAAAGCTGGGATTGAGAGAGATCGGCGTCATTTGGAGACTTTCAAACGAAGAGCTGCGTCTGAAGAGTGGCTTCTTCACTTTAGAATTCTTCAATCATGAGCTTTAAGAAAATATGCTGCTCAAGCAGTCGTATTAATCGAGTAAATTAAAAGGTCTGCTTTTTGAAATTGTCTCTTTTTGGACTTCACAGAGTTGGAATTTCATCATCAACAGCTCTTGATGATTTATAGAAATGGTTAATTGACTCATGATCAAATCAGTGACAAACTTGACCTTAGCAAAGGTTTATTTGTGGGGAAAACACTACAAAATATAGAAGTTTAAGTATTTCGGGATGTACTACATACAAAATGTTGTTCCTAAAATGCGTTCATTTATAGTATAAATGTATGTTTTAATATACGCTTACTTAAAAATTGTAACTTAAGGTGTCCTTGAGAGATAAAGCTGTTTGTATGTGTGTATGTATGTGTGTATGTGTGCATTCATACATTCCATGTCACTGTCACATACTGAGTGTTGTATCACACGCTGTTCTAATGCCATTAAAGGGAACATATCATGCAGAATGGACTTTTTTAAACCGAGTTCTAATGATGTTCCCTTGTCAAAAACAACTGGAGTAGTATTTCACTTAATTCAGTGCACTTTTGCGTAACCCTCAGGATAATCCTGTTTAATTTAGCTGATTGTTCTTCTTCAGTACAGCACTTTGTTTTGTACTTTCTGGTTATTATTGTGTCATTGTATAAACCTGAAACTTTCCTCTACATTTTTTATGTCTATATTCCAACATTATGGATAACATCTTGACGTTCTTTGAGGCAAACGCATATTTCTGCTGTTTAGCACAGGCGGGTGGCGCTCTTGCTGAGACTGAGGTGCACATGAGGGGGCTGGACGGGGGCTGAAAAAGGCCAGGCAATTGTCCAGGAGAGCTTCTGATTGGCTGAATTATCTCATGTGTGCTTCATGACAGCAAACAGGAATATTAATAATAGCATATTCAAAAAATAAATAAACTTGACAAACCTCTATATATTACCAATGATAATATTTTAATATAATTATTATTTTAATATATGATAATATTTTAGCATTCTACATAATTATAACAAACCTTTAAACTGCAATCCACTTTGATAAAAGACTAAATAGTGGCTGAAAATTGTGAGAAAACATGTTTAATAATAATTGACAAAAATGATAGGCCATATACATATGTAATTATCATTTTGTCATATTATCAATAATAATGCGTCCACTACTGATGCACAGGTTGACCCGAAACCCACGGTCATCTGCGGGTTCTGGTGAGTCGATTATGTCAAATATATGACAACATTCGGGTGCGGGTGGGTTGGGTTAAAAAGTGCTCATATTTTTTTCCCTTACTTTGTTCATGTTTACTACATAAAAGTGCATTCTTATCCAGAAATTTCACTCAATGTATGCAAGGATTTGTTGAAAGTCCAGTTTTATGGGGTAAGCTTTTCATTAGCGTGTTTTTCTCCTCATTGAGTTTAGAAGGAGCCTGTTGTCTGATTTTACCTTCACTCTAAACGTGTGTGCAACACAGCAGCCGTGCCAAAGCACATGTGCTACAGCTGGGGCTGTTTGACAAAAATGATGCAGCTGAAGAAACAGGACAGATAAAATAGCGAGCTTGTGACTCACTGATCTGAAAAGAGCAGATTCAGATGAGCTGCTCCCAGGCCACTTTTGTGACAAACTCCTGAGACAGAAAGAGTTGTTCATGATGCAGTAAAAGTAATGCCTTGTGATATTTCCCCTCTTCATTTCCTGTGCTTACAAGATTTTAGAGTCATCCTCCGCAGCAAACAAACAGTGACATTTCTCCAAAATAAACCTGCGCTCACATGGCGCACCCCCGTTTGAGAAACCGCTGCTGCAGAGCCGCTCACATAGCGTCTTTTAATGTTCCAGTGCAATGATGTGTTCAGCTGCTCTTTGTAAAATAACATACCAGTAAGACCTTTTTTGAAACCTTTTTGATTGAAATATTACACTTTTCTAACATTTGGACCTGCCCCACACTATTCTGTTATCAGTCACCTTTCACATTATTTTTCCCGTGAGACTTTTTTTCCCGGATATTTTGGCCGGACATTTGCATTTCAAAGCGGCCAAAATCTGGCCCAAGCTGGCTAACGGATACTTTGATATGTATTGCATAATGATGAAAATAAAACAGACTTGCCATGCTACGCCTCGTACATTATAAACCTAAATTGCTCAGCTGCGTGTTGCTTAATCCTTACATAAAAGGCTGGCTTTCAGGTGCGCTCTCCTCTGGCTCCTTTTGTACCTTTATAATTCGTTTAGTTGGGTTTCACTTGCTTTAGTCGTGTTGACTTATTTGGCTGCATATTTGTGCAGGGCCGCCGGTTCCATATCGCAGACAACGCGATGTGTGTATGGCACCACATCCTCCGAGGGGCATCACATCAGGCCACAGTGATAGAAAGGTATTGAAGGTATAGAAAGGTATATTGAAAGGCACCTGACAAAAACACCCTTGTATTCAATGAGAAGAGTTAATGTCCGTCAAATGTGTGTCAGCTGATGAGGAGAAAAGAAAACTTTGTGCACAGGTGAGCCCTGTACAAGAAGTTTCCTCATTCATTCAACTGACCACAAGTAATAAATGTAACAGAAAAGTTAAGTGCCGACCCGACAGAAAGTCAGAAAGTCAGAAGACTGTGGACCGGACGCGCAGGGCCAGAGCAGAGAAATTCTGGGGGACCAACAATGGCACCAAAATGGCTGGCAGCGGCCCTGTATTTGTGAGTTTGGTCGATTAGATCTACTTTGACTAGGCTGTGTTTTTATACACCATGAGGGAAAGTTGTTAATTTTTTCTTTACTAAAATAACAACTAAAATCCAACCAAAATAAATGCCAAAGAAGAACGGAAAGAAGAAACTAATGCATAATAAATTGAATGTTTGAACCTTTAACCGACTGCGGTTTGCTCTGGTTGAGTCGTATCCAACGCGCTCCACATGAAGCCTCACTATACTTTACTGCATGCACTGCAATGACAGAAGTTCATTCTTACAAAGACATTATTTCGAGTTATAAAACATAAAATATCTGTGCACACGCACTTTTTTGCAATTTTAGGCCATTTTAGACTCCAAATGCATGACTTGACCCCTTTAAAACCATTGAATAATTTTAAATAAGGGGACTGAAAAGTCTAAGCAAGAAGCCATTTTCCTACCAACATTTGTCAAAATCCTTCATAACTTACTAAATGCTTCATATTTTTAGCCGTTCACATCCTCTTGCTTGATCTATAAAATGTTAATAATAATATAATTGGTAAAAATGGGAAAAGTGAAGCTTTATGAAGCACCAAAGCAGTTGAAGCAATTGTGCCAAAGCTTCAAATCACAGTTCAAATCAATGTCTCCACAGTGTCCTCTAGTGGTAATGTGTCATAACAACTGCATCCACAGTGCACTCGGTTCAGTCTTTCAGGGTTCACTGATGCGTCTGTGGTTGGAATAATTAAACTCCTGTATCATATTGCTCACATTTAAATATAGACATTTTCTGAATGTGTGAAATTAGCAGTTTCTGCTCTATTTAATTCTGTTTCCATGGTTTTCATGTGCATTCTCAGGGGCACTGCATTTGATGCCGAGTTACGTTTTGTGGCTGCATATTCCTCTTTTTTACTGTCATTCACATTGGTTGCTGCGCTGTACCCTTCCTGCTTTAAAACTGCTGACAGTTTTAACAGTTTTAGAAATACATTATTTGCCTTGTAGCACAGAGTGAATGACTGCCAAAGCACTTATTCTTGTATATGGAGATGTATGAAATGAATATAGTAAAGTGATATGGAATGAAATAAAGTCTTATATTTTTGCTGTATCATAACCTTTTGGTTGTGTAGGGCAGTAGTTCCCAATTTCAACCTAAAAATAGCCACTGTGGACCATGTCATACTGTTAAAACAACATGTTTTCTGCAGGGAGTTGAAGGCAGCTAATTACACATTATGACAATGACAAGCAATGCATGGTAATGGTATAGAATAAAATGAGTCAAAATAAGACACACAAGGCACACTGATGTCAATGGACTAGGATAAAACTGAAAAGCAGGAGGATGAAATAAAGATTCATTCAGGTGATATGGGACATTTCCTGGTTTGGGAAAGTGAGGCCATGGCCCCCTTTGTCCCATAAACAAGCCTGAGATAACCGTTGTTGTACATAGTTTCCGGAGCAGGACCACACCTCTCAATTAACCCTTCAGTTAAATAAATTATTGAAATGTGTTTTGTGTTAAGTAAATTTAAATTTGCACTTAAGTACTCAATTCTAAACTTAACTGATTCCCTTCTTCTTCTGGCTGCCAGAGAGGAAATGTTTTCCTCTACTCTGACTTTTTGGCTTTGCTATGTCAACTGTCTTTTTCTTCTGGGTCTCTGCCTGCCTGTGTGCAACCTAAACGAAAAATATGGAAGTCATTTTCTGGTCTCTCAGCACAATTGATAAGATTGAGTGAGTGAGTGAGTGAGTGAGTGAGTGAGTGAGTGAGTGAGTGAGTGAGTGAGTGAGTGAGTGAGTGAGTGAGTGAATGGAAGAGCCCACCAGTGACACCTGGTGGATTTTTACCAGACTAGCTGCGATTTGGCTCTGGTGGTGCCCTGGTCTATGGGAAGAAAGGCAAATTGTCCATAGAAAACAAAGGAGCACTTTAGGCAGTGAGTGACCGAGTGGTGGACTTACATCAGAAACGGAGGCTGAGTGGATGATATCTGGGCCCTGTGTGCGGAAAACTTTCGAACTGCTGGTGTGTGGGCGGGAAAAGGGACGACCTATTGAGGGAGTTCCAGACAGCAGACTATGGATACTATGGAACAAATAGAAACTGGCTTTTGATCCACACTTGTTCCTGGAGTATTTTCCCTCCCTATCTATCTATCTGCAGGACTGTCTCAAGAAATTAGAATATTGTCCATTTTCTCAAAAAGCTTTTTTTTTACATTGTGGTTAGAATATCTACACTTCAGTAGCCCCAACAGACTTCAAACTTTCCAGTCTTGTACTTGTAATATTTTGAAGGCTTTTTCAGGGGGATTTTTTAATATTTAATTCCTAGCCTGATTTATTGAGATTTGAATTTCAAAAAACTGAAAAAGTCTTCATAACTAATATATCTACAAAGTAAATACCTGGCTCAGCCCCTTACTCAGACTTTTTCACCTAAAATATTGGCAATATTTTAGGCTTAAAATGCTTTATTTTTATATAAACATATATACATTGTAAATGCAATACATTTTTCTCATATTCATGTCAGTAATCTACAGTAAAAGTATCGATAGTATTGATATCTCTACATAAAATAAATCTCCATTCGTCTGCAGCGTCTCGTCTTAAAACAACAACAGACATAAAGTAAATAGCGTGCAGTGATTTTTGTCTGTTCTCCAGTATCGAGCTGCAGTCTGTGTAATGTCTCCCTCTGCTGGTCAGTCCAGGGAATGACAGTTCCGGTTCAGTATGTGACAGTATGCACACTTCATTAATTTACAAGCATTCGACCAAATAAAAAGACATTCAAAACGACAGTAACTTGACTTAAAATCTGTCTTTTTAATAAAACTCTGAGACCACATTCTGCATCAGACAGAACATATTTAAACTAAGCAACACTGATTATGTTTACAGTGTACATACAAACTCTAAGTTCATCCAAATTGCAAAAAATATCTGCCAAAAAAAATAAAGAAAGAAAAATCACCTTTAGCTCTGCTTTTTGTTGTATTAGTATTGCAATCAGAAAATGTTATGTACAGCACTGTGGTTGTTGGAAACGAGCTGTAGAAATAAATTTAACCTTGACCTCAACATTTTCTTGTAAAGATTCCCTTTTGAATATGGACATTTCTCCCTAAAAAAATCTACTGTTGAATTTCAGGACTTGATTTTTTAAATATATATATGTAGTATATTTTACACTCTTAATTTAAACATTGAAAAAAATAATAAGGGGATTTTTTAAAATTTAAAACACAAAAAATGTGTACAAAGAAGAAAAGCCATGTTAAAAGAACTATCCCGTCTTCATGAAAGGTTTATATTTGCGTCTGTTTGTCATGTGCCTGTGACGGGGGATTCTGGAGTGGAACTAGGCATTCATTATCTCTTAATATTGTTCAATGGTCCATTTTTACATTTTGATTATATAGATTGTATTAAAATATATGGATAATTCTATTTCAGACATTGTAATATTATTTTTCAAAACTCAAACATAAGTGACAGGATGTTTGTGACATGTCGACTCTTTTGAAACGTGAATTCTAGTTTAATCTTTTTTGCTGTTTTTTATGCAGGTTTTGAACAAATGTAACTCGAGAAAACAGAGCAGGATCTAAAAATTTAAAAAGAAACAGTTCTTTCTTCTTTTCATTTATGATTGCATCAAATGCATCAGGACTAAATACTTAACATATATTTAAAAGGTTGAAGTGAATCCTGTTGTGAGCATTAGTCATTTTGCATAACAAAAAGCAAACTTTTTTTCTTTAAATCATGAGTAAAATTTTAAGTTTAAAAACTTAAATCTCAATTTACAGATTTTTTGTGCAAGTCAAAAATAAAGATCAAATTTTCTGATTTTGAATCATTTTATAGTTTTTGTCAATTGCTTTGTCTCATTTCTCAAAACAGATTTTACATTCTCAAAACAATATTGTCAAGTATTCAAATCACTGGGCTTTTGTTCACAACAGATTAGATTTTTTTCATTCCCTCAATCAAACTGTATCAGTGATGTCTCCAAATTATGAACCACAAAATGGTCGAGTTTGCACAAGCTTCAGGTGAATATATCAGCCTGACATGAGCCGACTGTACTCCTCTCAGTCAAACGGTTGTTCCTTCAATGGTTGAATGAAAGGATGGATGAATGGTTAGAAGGATGGAAGGATGGATGGAAGGGTTGAAGGATGGATAAATACCGTAAAATGTGGCCTATATGCCGCACCTGCGTAAGAGCCGCATGCTCTATTTTTAGAAAGAAAATCAATTTTGTACTTGTATAGGCCGCACC
>JAADKR020377416.1:0-14161 GCA_011763505.2 Lythrypnus dalli | reverse complement strand
ATAAGTAAACAGATGTCTTCTCACATTCCTTTACTCTACAATCTTGTGATAGCTGTTGTTACTAATACTAAACTGATTATGTCCCACACTGTGTGAAACCTCCTAAATCAGAGTAGAAAAAGCTCCTAAATCAGAATAATGTCCACACGATTGAAATCCCCGAAATGACGATCAGTGCATCAGAATGTTGTGACTGGATTTTTGCGAGTGTATCCAGAATGACATCACAGGCTGATGAGGAGTCTGCTTGTGGTGGAAGGTAAACAATGATGGCAACAAAGTAATGTCTTAAACTCACAGCTCGTACCTCCACATCCTCACAGCAGAACTTCTCCTTCACTGTTATGTGACTGGAATGGCACCATTTACTCTTTACGAACAGGACAAGTCCACCACCTTTGCCTTTTCCACTTTTTATCGGTTCTTTGTCCTCCCACACTAGAATGAATGTCAACATACTCGGCTTCATTCTAGTGTGGGTGGACAAAGAACCGATAAAATATGTTGACGTTTGAATCGGAAATGGTGTCAGTGAGCCATGTCTCTGTGAAGCAATAAAAACTGCACTCAGTAGGTCTGGTCAGTTATCATCAAGGCCTCCAATTCTTCACATTTGTTAAGGAGAGAGTTGATATTACCCATGATGATAGTTGGTAAAAAATCGCTTAAAATGCCATAACTTAGCCTTGCGTTTAGCTCCAGCACGGCAAACGCGGAAAAGCTTCTCAACTTCTTGTGCTACACAACAGTTAACAACACCTATTGCACTGTGTTCCGTGCCACCCTCGGACTATCAGATCAATCACATCAGCTAAGCCTGTAGCAAGCACAACAAAAATGTAGACCAGGCTGTGGAGGTGTTCTGCTACCGTACTCAAAATCTGGATGAGTACACAGACAACTGTGACATCATATACAAAGTACAATGAGAAGCGCATTTACCCAATGCTCACCAGGGTGAGTTATGCTAATGACAAGCCTTGGTTTACACCCAAGCTCAGTCAGAAATCCTCAATTTTTCCTGTCTCCAAGATACCAAAGATTAAAAACTAAATGACAACAGGCCGGTGGCACTGACGTCTGTGGTCATGAAGTCTTTTGAGCGCTTGGTTTTCCACCAACTCAAGACCCACTGCAGTTTGCCTACAGCGCCTACAGGTAAACATGGCCCTCCACTTCATCTTGCAGCTTCTGGACTCCCCAAGAACATACACCAGGATCCTGTTTGTGGACAGACAGAAGGAGGATTGTAGCTTCAGATCCATTAGACTGGATTTACCCAAATGACTCAAATTGAGACTGCAGTGTCTCCTGGAGCAGGCACAGGAGGAGTGAAAGAGAATGGTAAGCTCCGTTCAATAAATGTTTTCAATAGTTTAAATAATGTTGAATTCATGTTAAAAAAATAGTCCAAACATCAATGTCTTTTCAACCCCTCATTAATGTTACAGTATAGAGACTGCCAGGAGGAATTATAAAGCCTTAACATGTATTTAAATAGTGAAAAAATAAAAGATTGCTACTTGGCGGATTTCGTTTATCACGGAGGGTTTCCGGAACCGAACCCCCGCGATAAACGAGGGACCACTGTACACCAACTGATGCACCTCCAGCATCAGTCCGTTAAACTGATCAAGTCTGCGGACGACAGCACCCTCATCGGCTTCACCTCATGTGGTGAGGAGTCGGCCCCCAGCAGGGAGGTGGACTAGCTGGTGTCCTGGAGCAGCAGCAACAACCTGGAGCTAAACGCCCCGAAGACAGTGGAGATGATCGTGAACTTCAGGAAAGTCACAGCCCCACCGCCCCCCTTAGTCCTCACAGACTCCCCCATCTCCATCGTAGACTCTTTCCGTTTCCTGGGCACCACCAGCATCCAGGACCTTAAGTGGGAGCCGACCATCAGCTCCATCATCAAGAACAGAGGATGTACTTCCTGAGGAAGCTGAGGAAATTCACCCCAGGAACCTCCCACCGCAAGAACAGCATCTTCTCCTCTGCCATGAACATGCATCGTGTCATGGTGCACCACGGTGCAAAAATCTCACAATATGCATCGTGCCGAAGTCACGGTACAAGTTTTAGCCAATATTTTATAAGCTCCTGCACGTGTGTTATGCATGTGCGTGCATCCCCAAACACTGTGCATGTGTTGTAGATGCTCAGAGTCGCAGAGGTACATCAAACGGAGAGTGTGGCTTTGTGACTTTTGTGTGCGCACTGTTAAAGGTCCAACAGATACAGAAGATTCAATGATGATCATTATCCTTCATCTTCATGCCCAATCACAGAAAAACAAAACAAAAAAAAATTGTGAAAGCACAGGAACAGCCTGAAATGCCTTTTTCTGCCACGCGGTCAAAGCAAAACCAAGTAAGCCTTGTCGAGGGCATGGCTCTGCACGTGACAGCGCGCTGCACCGGTTTTCTTTTGCACATTGGGCTAATGTTATCATAACATTCATCATCATAAATAAAAGTATAAAAAACAGGCTATATAAACATAGATTATAAATTAAATCAGATATTTTATAAATAACTGAATATGTTTATGTTTTTTGTCTAATTGGGAATAACATTTTATTTATAGAATACTTCTGCACCGCGATGCAACGAACCGTGGGCCCTGCACCGTGAACTGAAGATCATAGAGACGCACAATAGGGAATTCTTGTGGAATAAATAAAAACAATTAATTAATTAAACAAACACAGTCAACATTTTTATTATGTTTTCAATTAAATGTAATTATCTTCCCAGCCACATTGCACAGTAATCATTACAGTCCTATATGAATAAAACGTTAGCATTGCAGAATACAGTTAAATCACTTAAACATTCCCACTACAGCAAGACACACAGCACAGGAGACCGGCTGTGTTCACAGCATTCCACAGAAAATAATGTTTCAAATAATAGATGCAATTATCATCATTGCAAAATTCATAATTGAAGACGTAACAAAAATGTACACAGCCTAAAACAAAGACAAGAAGTTAAACATGTGCAAACATTTGGTTTTACTGATTTACTTTTTCTAATTTTTGAACCTGATTTAATATTTTTTAGCATTTAAGTTTTATTTTGATGCAATTTAATGATAAAACACATACCCTTTTGCACTTTTTTAAAAGACATGACAGACAGACATATGGCAAATCTTTTCTCATATTATGCACTGGTGAAGCGTGGGTCAACCCGAAACCTGCAGGACTGGCGCGGGCGGATTGGAAATCTCAAATATATAGCAAACTATACCAATCATATACAAATATATGTTTTCTTCTCGAAAATGCTCATTCTTACAACATAAAAGTGCATCCAATCCAAACAGTTCACTCAAAGTAGGCTATATTTTATGGGGTAAGCTTTACATGAGCATGTTTTGTGATAGTCTTTTGGTTTCCACAAAGCGCAAAAAAAGACAATTTAAAAGAAACTATTTGAATTAAATAAAGGAACTATGCCGTTTCAGAAAGTTTAGTGTCTTCTCTATTAGCATTTATTATTTCCAAATTAAATTTGAGACCATGAACGCAGCCTGTTGAAAAAACAAAAAAACATCACAATGCATAGTTTCTCTGGCCTGACTGAATCACATGTGAGATTCAGTCTGGGGAAAAGTCGTAAAGTCGTAAAGCAACGACTGTCTATAGCCGTTTATTGGACGATACAAGTGTCTGTCATAAGCGTCTGTACGTTGCTCTTACGTTGCGTTCCAGGCGACTGGTCATATATAAACACAACGACTAGTGCTATAACAGGAGCTAATACGATGTTATGTGGACATTTCCTCAGAATTCCCAGTTTGAGTGGCGTTCCAATGCATTTTTCTCAGTTGGAAGTCGCGAAGTTTCCCAGTTCCCAGTTGCCTGGAATGCACCATTAGCCAATCGTATCAGTTTTACCTAAAATAAGACGAGGAAGAACGGCTTATTATTAGTATTTATATTATTATTAAAACACGGTCTAAGGCTACATCGAAAGAGAGCTTCACGTTTGCTGTAATCTTAAATACGGAAGCATAAAAAAAATACAAGCACAGAGAGTACATATCATCGGTTTCCTGCTCTGTGATTGGATCTCACAAAAACTGTGATTTCGTCGTCCGACTTTCCAGACCACTTCTCAGAGAGAAATTAAATGCAGCGTGAGAAGGGATGGGTGTTCCCAGGCTATAGTTTCTCCAGAGATGAACGGTGGTATGTCATAGCAGCACGAAGTCGGTTTTGTCTCTTAGCGTTTGAGGTATTTCCAAAGGTCAGTGCAAACGAACAGCACAGAGAGTGACAGGAAAAGCAATCTCAGCAGCAGCTTTCACCGTCTTTGTGGTAAACTACAGCAAAAACATGTTAGTGTATCATTACAGACTGCTTGAAAAATACATATTCAAGTTACTTGGGCCCAATCAATTTTCTTTTATACCCCTTCTCCTTACCCTTTACCATAATGTTCAAAACCACAATATAGGCAGCGTGCATCCGTCAGCATCAACGCTGTTGTCATCGAAAGTTGTCCTGAAGGTTTAAAAAGCCATTTTCATCTGTGGAGTATTGGACATTGCGGCCCCTTGATAAGGGACCGCAATGTCCAGGACTTTGGATATTCTTTATGATTAGATTATTATTATTTTTTCTTTATCGCCAAAACCTTAAAAGAATTAGTCTAAATCTTGATAAAAACTCATTTTTAACATGCTGTCGAGATGAACACTGTTGCTGAAATGTTTTTGATCAATCAAAAACCTTGACATATTCCATTGTCATAGCATCTTTCTTGATCTGGGAGAAGAGATGAATCATCTACTTCGAATAAAACCTGAAGGAGGCACTTATTCCCAGCTGCAGTTCAAAGTTTCTAATAAAAAAGCCCAGCTCCCAGTCCTTCAGAGTATAAGCCCCACAGTGGCTCACTTCTTAATCCCCAGCTGCAGTTCAAAGTGTTAAAATAAAAAGCCCAGCTCCAGGTTCTTCACTTCTTCTGACTGAAGGACTTGTAGTTTATGCAGGCTTTTTGCATGTCCTTCAGAAACCCAGGGACTCCGCTCTGAGGAGAAACAAAAAGAAAATGAACATGAACAGATCACACTAGGGGGTGTGGCCTCGGGAGAGGGGAGGAAATCATTATTTTCTAACTCTTTTTAGTTATTTTCTGGCAAACAATAACTACATTTAGCACACACCAAAATGTCAAGTCAAAATCAGGACCTGAGGAATGTTTTTGTTTTAACTCAGTACATTGTCAACTAGAAAAAGAAAGCTGGCACGCAGAACCGTCTCTGTATCTTTATTAGCAGAAAATACATTCATAATTTAGCAAGTGTTGGAGCGGTTGTGGATCCTCTGAAGGACTGACCTTAGCGGCCCAGTTGATGAGCCATGAGGGGATGGAGCCTCCGGGGTTATCAAAGTAGTGCATGAACACTGAAAAAAAACGAAACACAAAAATTAGTCACTTAGTGCGTAAAAACTGCCATAATTGTCTATATTTTCGAAGACGAAACGTAAATAATGGATGGAGCCAATATGTATATAGATCCCTGTCCTATAAATACTTCCAGGACCCTCTACTCAACGTTCGTTTACATGCCCCTCTTACTAGGGCTGCATGATATTGGCAAAAAACCTAGTTAGGCCCGAGAGCCACATGGTGGCGGTAGGGCCTATTTTAACCGTCCTGCGGTTTCCCGGGGCACAGTGCACAAATCCTTGGTGGGGGCGGCCTGTCCTCGTCCAGGGCCACTCCCCAGAGTCCCCAACACTGCCCAGGACAATCCCCGTCCCAAATCCTGGCCTATCATATCAGGCCGTGGCGAAATGATGGGCAATATTGGCTTGGTTGCAAAACTACACAAAAACCACAAACAAGGCCCACCACGCCCGTCATCGCCTGTGGACCCCTCGAGCAGGTTACTGGACATGGGAGCTTTCCAATGACCCACATCTCCACCCCATTCAAAAACGCTATATTGTTTCCGCTCCTGTTTTTCTTATTATTATTTTTCTTCCCCCGGATCTATTTCGGCTACTTCCCGTGTACGACAAGTCACCATTTTTAGGCGGCGGCGCGGCGCGGCGGAGGCGGCGCGGCGTGGCATGCGAGGGCTGCACAACACCGCTTGCGGCTTCAATTGAAATTTGCTATTGTGATTGGATTTTTGGAATAGAGACCAAAAGTTTAGGAAATGCATTGAATGAGAAGGCGTGTTCAAACTTTTGGCCTGTATATACTTATTTAATATGAACTGCATACACTTCCAAAACCACTGCAATACATCACTTTAGTCGTCCACTACATTTCAGTTTTATGTAGCAACAAGATGCAAGTCTGCAAGAAGGAGCAAAGATACATTTTAAGGAGTTCAGAAAAAAAGTTTTATTAATTCTCAAATAAATTGGCCTGGTGTGTCTCGTTCCCTCTTCATTGTTCGTCTTTTTTTCTCCATATAAAGCTAACTCAGTTCGTGAACATGGGATATGGGGAAAGCCTTCTCTGAATCAGTCTTCTCTGCATTTGTTTTATGAAAATCCACCTCATATTATGTAAAAAAAAAAAAAAACTGCTGAAGAGTCATTGCAATTAAATGTTGCTTAACACTTTCGAGCGGTGAGAATAGTCTTCAGACACATCTGGACTTTGTTTACGTTTAGAGCACTTGCAGCCACTTCTGATTGTCCTGCAGTCAAAGTCAATGAGGCTGGATCATTCTGATGGAAAACATGTTCACCTTTCAAACGGTGGACGCATAAAGCAGGGGAAAAGAACATACAAAAAAACTTCAGGCTTTCGTGGTTAGGTTCTTGCAGTAGTTAAAACCTCAATTTTGATTTAATCAAAAGTTAATTGTGCAACCCTTCCTCCTGCCAATCCCTCTTTCTCTACCCTCATCCTTTCATCGTCTTGGCGTTGGGGGATGAAAGCCATATAACACAACACAAACACAGCTGCTAAAATTGTTGGTCTCCCCACACCCAACCTCACAGAATTAAACATTAGGTCCACCACTCGCATAGCAAACAACATAACACAGTACATCACTCACCCACTGCACCAATACCTCATCTCACTACCTTTAGGGCGATGATACAGGACAATTAGGTTTAGGAGGGCCCGTCTTGGAAGAAGCCTGATCCCTGCAGCTATAAATGCCCTGAACAGCAGGCCCCGCTGACCTCTTTGGCCGTTACTATTTTATACTGTGTAATTGTTACTAGTGTTTTGCTGATTGTCTAATGTCTATGTTGTGGTGTCTGATGTGTATTGTTGTCTGTATGTACAGTCAATGAAGACAAAATTCCCTGTGGGGACCGATAAATCAATTTAATCTAATTAAATCTAAGAGATTGTCGTCTCCTACAAATTCCCAAAATGGCCAACGTTACTACATTTGTCTTCGATTGCCATTGTCCCGCCCTGCCATCATCTAATCATCGTCTTCTATCATTATTCTATCATACTTGTTTATTAAGGTTTAATTCAGTCTATTTTGAGGTTTGTACCCTGGCTTGTGAATCTAAAAGAATGCCCCTTGTGTGTGTGGTCCTCACTCCTGGTCCCTGAGGCTCCATCGCTCTCCATGGCCAGGCTCTGTTTGTAGTTGTTGACTCGGACGACTCCGCTCTTCTCTGGACAGGGCGTGTGTGAAGCGCTACGGGCCAGGACCACATAGATTCTCCGCCCGTCCACCTGCAGGTCTCTGCGCTCGCGGATGTACACATACTGAGCTCACGGGGGTTAAGGACAAACCTCTACTCTGGGTCACTTTTGAAAAGTGGCTAAAAATCACGGCTTTTTCAGAATTCTTAAGTCTGACCAATTACGAGATCTAACACTTCAGCAGTTTGAACAAATTAAGCACATTTCAGTGTTTGGTCAAAAAACTACATAATATAGAACTTTGTAATAAAAACCATCAGTTCAAACTCATGCAGGAGAACTTCATTACAGACTAGACTTTATATCAGGGGTCACCAACCTTTTCTTAACCAAGGGCAACTGCAAGAGCAGTGCCCTTAGCCCTCCGCCTCCCCTTTGAATTGAGAGACCCCGCCGCCTTCATGTGTGTGTGTGGGGGGGGAATGAATGGAGTGTGAGGCTTTGTTTACAAACATGTACCAGAGTTTACAAAACAAAAGAAAGGAGGCGATAACCGGCAGGTTTATGATCAGAGATATTAATGAGATTATCCTTTGTCCTGATTTTCTCCATTGTGAGATATAAAACAATATTATCATAGTGTTCATTTATGTATTGTTTCATTAGTAAAAAAAAAATGAATTAAATTAAAGATATTTTATAAAGTACAGTAACATGCTTGGCATTACAATTGAATTGACTGCAAACATTGGATGGTCCAAGCAGCAGAATAATCACTCACAAAACAAAAATAAATATAACAGTAAAAACAAATAGATAAAGAAAAAAACAAGAGGGTCTCCCATCAAAATACAGAAACAGTTGATTCATTAGTTTTAAGACACGTTACATTCCACTTTTTTAAGAGATTTGCAAAATAATAACACTTTGAAATGAATGTATAAAATATAAAATATATCATAATTGTAGCACTGAAGGTGCGCCGCAGGCACAAAGAAAAGTTATGATAATGTTCAAAACCAAAACATCTGCGTATTCAGCGCGCATCCCACGCTTTAGCGCTGTTGTCATCGGCAACTGTCCCGAAGGTTCCACTTCCGTGTGTGCAAGGGCTTTGACGCCATGTTTTTTTTCCGGAGAAAGTGCTAAGCTCCGCCTACCCCTCTGCGCAAAGTCTGGGTCCGAATTGACTTCACGCAAAGGGCAATAAACAGAGATCGTAGCCCTTTGCCTCCCCTTTAGCCTTTGACTTGAAGATTCGCTGACTCGTGAACGCGCAAAACGGAGACGGAGGGGTAAGGGGAAGGGTAAGGGGGAGAACTGAGATGCAGCCAAAGTCTCAAGGGCTACTGATCATCCAATAAATTACACAATCTGATCTAAGGTCACTTTTTAAAATCTAAATTGTTGTTTGAAGAAAAACTGGTTAAAAAGACAATAGACAAGTACCGCAATTTTCAGACAATAAGCCGAAAAAGTAAATTTTGTCACACGCTTTGAACCCTGTGGCCTACACAACAATGCGTTTCTTGTTGTAATTATTAACCACCATATTTACCATTATTAAGCCCAAGCCGGGACGCAATACCCGGCAAGGGGCTATTGTTTATGTGTGGTTTCTTTGTTTTCTTTTTTTAATTCCTCCATCTGTGATATCATTGCTGACCCCTAAACGTCATAAAAAAATAATACAAATTTGCAGAGGTATTTGGTTTGCATGAAAATTGATGGAATTGGCTGTTTAGTTCTAGGTTTATAGGGCAAAATGAGTTCCTATTTGGCCAATACCATCTAGAGACATGGGGGTTCAATAATCAGCCAGTTTTTTTTTTTTATATAAGTGTTACAGTTTTTACGTACACACTTTTCCCCGTATCTTTGACAGCTGCTGGCCGCCACAAACTCTATCCAAATGCACTCCGATTCGGGACAAAAGTGCCGCCCACGGCCTGAACAGACTGAGCAGCACTATAGCACCCCCTACCTATACCTTGAAAATTGCAGTTTTAATGATTTGCATTCCACCTTCCATGTATATTCTACACAATACACCAAACAAATAAATATATTACACACATGCCATATTTTGGAAGATGTGGGCGTAGCCATGGCAAACGTCTCACCAATAGCATATTCTGTTCTGTAATTCACACATGCTTTGTTCAATTTGGCGAGAAATTACATCATTCATACCCTAGATGAGTCTCTTTAGATGACTACAGTGATGATCCAGGCGATAGCGCCCCCTGCTTAAAAGTATGAACTTGTATCTGGGGCTAAAAACGGTTTTGACCTATGACAATACTAGATCACTTCACTACGGAGAGTGAAACACGTTACTTACATTAACTTTTGCAGGAAAATTCTTTAAACGGCAGCAATCAAAGTTGATCAAATCTATGCTGTACCACGCGGATTCTCATTTCCAAAGGGGTCATTATAGGCAATGCATGTGCACCACTCACAACTGCATGAAACCATATCCCGAATAATTTGGATGAGGCCAGAAAAAAATCTTGGTGATAAATGTGTTGTTGTTCCAGTTTTACAAGTTTTTATGTTGTTTTCATTGTCTCAATTTTGAAGCACACAGAGTGAGTGCGAAATGTGCTCCATAAATAAAGTGTTCTTATATTGTGAGGCATACTGTGTTGTGACAGAAGTCTGCGTAGATTTCCTCCAAGAACTCCAGTTTCCCCTGCCACTAAAACATGTACAAGTGGTTCCCTGCAAAAGAGAATGTTAATCTCCGTGGGCCTTTCCTGGTTAAACAAAGGTCAAACATATCAGAGATCCATGCTCTCCTCTTCTTCCACACTCAAAGGATACGTCTCTGTTGGACAAAGGAAATGGGTATTTGACTTCCCAGTAGATCGCCCTCTGACCCTCGAAGTCATTCTCATACAGCTCTGCCACAAAACAACAAAACATCAGAAAATCAGTCTTGTTTCACTTTTACTTACACTTTCTTAAATGTGTTGTCAATGAGCTGTCTGTTAAACTGTACCTAAAACATGAATAACACGACAAGTTAGTAAAATCTCTAACTGTGGCACTAATCTGGCCCATCACCACAGTCACAAAAGCCAGCTGACAAATGAGAGCAGACTAACGGGAGGAACTTAGACATAATATTCTATAACTTACCTTTAGTTTACTGTAATGCAACATGAAGTGAGAAAGCAAAGAACAGAATGGCAAGGTTATGCAGGTGATTTGGGGGAGCAAGCAAACAAACAAATATAGGTTTATCTTGTATGAATTTGAATCTTTTACTGTGTTTTGTCATTTTATGTTTTTATATAAAAATTAGGCCTTTAATGTGTAAATCTGCCATAATTGTCTACATTTTCAACGACAAAATCTAAATAATAGATGGAGCCAAATTTAAACTGAGGATTTTATTTTGTTGGTTATATTCTGCATACAAAGGTATGTTCAGAGGGAATCTTGGATGCCTTTTGTTAATGAAAAAATATCTAAAAAAAATCTAATTTCGTCTTGTTTTTGGGGTTGAATACTCAATAAATCAAGCTAGGAATTAAATATTAAAAAGTCCCTCTAAACATACCTGAAATATTGTTAAGGTCAAGACTGGAAGGTTTGGAGTCTGTAGGAGCTACTAAAGTGGATATGTTGACAGAGTGTAATAAAAAGCTCATTTGCCAAAACAAGCTTTAAAGTTTTAAAGCGTCTGCGCATGCCTCTCCATCCATCCATTTTCTTCCGCTTTATCCGGGACCGGGTCGCAGAGGCAGAGATCTGAGCAAGGATGCTCAGTGTTCCCTATCCACGCACACTTCCTCCAGCTCATATGGGGGGGATCCCAAGGCATTCCCAGGCCATATATCGTATCATATCCCAGGCCGTGGAGACAAATCCCTCCAGCGTGTTCTAGGTATTCCCCGGGGCCTTCTCCCGAGGGGACATGCCTGGAACACCTCCAGAGGAAGGCGACCAGGTGGCATCCGGAACAGATGCCCATGCCACTTCATCTGGCTCTTCTCGACATGAAGGAGCAGCAGTTTTACTCCGAGCTCTTCCCGAAGGACTGAGCTCCTCAACCTATCTCAAAAGGGGACCCCAGCCACCTTGCGAAGGAATCTCATTTCCACCGCTTGTATCCGCGATCTTGTCCTTTTAGTCACTACCCAGATCTCGTGACCATAGGTGAGAGTGGGAACGTAGATTGACCGGTAAATCAAGAGCTTTGCCTTTCGACTCAGCTCCTTCTTCACCACAATGGTCCGATACAGCGACAGCAGCACTGCAGATGCTGCCCCGATCCATCTATCGATTTCACGCTCCCTCTATCCCTCACTCGTGAACAACAACCCGAGATACTTGAACTCCTTCACAGGAGGCAAGGACTCTCCACCGACCTGGAGAGGGCAGGCCACCTTTTTCCGGTCGAGAACCATGGCCTCGGATTTGGAGAGGCTGATCCTCATCCCGGTCGCTTCACACTCGGGTGCAGTGCATGCTGAAGGTTCTGATTTGATGATTTCCTGCCTCTCCGCTTTGGAAATACTCTGAGAGGAAATTATCATCATTTTGATTACATATTCATGTCCCGTGTCTGACGTATGACACGTGAATGTAAATCATGTCAATATTGGTGAAGAAGAAATATTAATACTTTCACCTTCAGCATCTCACCTTAAAGCCACACTGCGTACATTTTCTTCTTGTATTTGTGCACAGGAAGGTGTCCCACGCCCTGTCGAAGTGAGCGCTCAGCAAGAGACATGATGGAGGCAGCTCAAATCCGGGTTTGGCTCTGTGCATCTCCCCGCTCGGTCTCGTCTTAGTCTTTTGACGATTTTGGAATTTAATCAAGGTTTAGTCAAATTTCCCGTTAATTTTGTCAACTGTACATTGAAAATATTTCCAATACTTAAAATGAATCAAGGTTCACTGCTTCCTCAACATAAACAAAACACAAAGCTGTTCCTTTGACCTCAAATTTTAATAATATGAGGCTCTGTAAAAATCTTCAAACTGACAATAGAAGTTATGGCGATTTTAATCCATCCATTTAATTTCTAAATAATCTTATTTTAGTCAACAAAAATAAATTTAATCAGTAAAAATATGACTTTGACAAATTTTATGACAAAATATTTTTGTCAACAAAATTAACACTGGGATGCACACGCCTCCGTTTTCTAGTTGATAGCATTCTTTAAAAACTCTTATTTCATCTATTTTCTCATTCCATATAGGCTCTTAGGTTAAAATGTCTGAATGATGCAAAATAATGTGTGATTTTAATGTAAAAATATATATTGTTATAAGCAGGAAAATAAGCACATCTTTTACACAAATGCCCCCCAAAATAAAACATTTTAGCCCACACAAACCACAAAAAAGCCTGTGAAATGTTGAGGGGACTGTCTAAAACCAAAACCACATTCATTTCAGGCTTCATGCGTTATAAGTAGTATGTCCCAATCCAATATTCAGTATTGATATTGGTAGCTGATCCAGGTTTTGTGACGGTATCAAATAGAATCAGAGTCAATGACTGGATTGGGTCTGATCCATCAAAATGAATCTGCTGCTGTGAATCTGCAGTGGTTCCAGCCAACATGTTTACTGCGGCGTCATCATTATTACGCTACTTCAGCTAACAACAGCAGCTTAAATACTCACAGAGGACAATCAGCAGCTGCTAAAAACATAATAATGGCAGAGAAAAGATCCTTTTTACCTTTGCAGTGCTGTCATTTTGGCTTTTGAGTAGAGTCATAACTCTGCTACCATGGCATTGCTGTCATTTAGGTTTTAGAGAAGAGTCATAGCTTTAATCCTAACCCTAACCTTAACTAGATCAGAGTCACGTAGTAGGGCAGGGCGGTATGAGCCTAAAATTATATCACAAAATAACTGAAATAAATATCACGATAAAATTGGCGATATAAATAAAATTAAAAAATCAAAGTCACAGTTCGGAAAATAAATGTAAAATGTTATTATTTTATTATTTATTGTAGAAAAAACTTAAATCTTCAACTGGACAGGGTTGGTTGAGTGGAGGACGTTTCGCTTCTTGTCGCAGAAGCTTCTTCCTTGCTCTTGGAAAAAGAATGACATTCTTTTTCCAACTACCTGGACGACTGAGAGCCTACACAAACGGTTTATTATTTATGTTATGTTAATATTATTACTCATCTAAATGAATTTAACCAAATTAATTTAAATTAACTTTAATCTATGAGTTACCATCTGGAAGATAATTAAAGATGAGATAAAACATAATTGCTGGGAAAGCCTTAATGTCTGGCTCTGCCTCTGGATTTTACAGTGTTTTGGAGACTGGGAAAAGCTCATGAGGAATAATAAATGCATTTGTGACACCAGCAGCAACAGGACTTAAACATTTTGCGTTTTCATATACCCACATTTCTCCTGCTCTTTCTACTCCAGGGGTCAGCAACCTTTTTGAGGCCGAGGGCTACTTCATGAGCATGGAGTCATATGAAGGGGGCACGACCTGTTTGCTACAAACTTCTTAAATAACAAAACTGCATGGATAGCAAATGTTATAATGGTGATATTAAAAT
>JAADKR020377333.1:0-14178 GCA_011763505.2 Lythrypnus dalli | reverse complement strand
GCTTTACAAAAAGTCGGTAATCATTATTAGGCCACCAAATTTCAACCAAAAACATGACTCTCATTGGAAGCCATAGAAAGTGTTTAGAGGCTGCCATTTCTGCAATAGGAGGATCTACTAAATATGAATGTAATTTGTCTGTTGGGGTGCCCAAATGTATGCACCTGCCTAATTATGTGTATATAATCATTACACACTTTCTGTCAAACCTATAAACTTCATTTCACTTCTCAGATATCACTGTGTTTGTCTGCTATATGATATATTTAACTGTAATTGCTGATTCAAACAACCAATGATTTATAAATGAAAATAATTGGGGTGCCCCAAATTTTTCCTTCCACTTTATGGCAAAATGAACTCCTCCATTAGTTACAGCCCTACTATGAACAAGGAGAACAAAGAAGATTGGACACAGTAAAACTAACTACCTGTGGCTGTGGGACATGGCCTCTCGGTTTATGCTCCTCTCTGTGGCATGACGTCTGGGTGGAGTCTGTCGATGTCGCGCTGCTGCCCCCTGGTGGCTGGGCTGCCTCGGCACATGTCCCCTCCCCCTCGTCCTCCACTGTGGACACTGCTGGGGCCGGCACGAAGGACAGAAACATCACGGCCTCGTCATCGGCCGGAGCCTCCCCGTGAGAAACCTCATCGCGACTGAGGTCTATCACTTCTCCCTCTTTGCATTTTTTCTCCTCGATTCGGAAGAAGAGCTTATCGTCGAACATCAGCACGGAAAACTCTGGCTGCTTGTCTTCTGGATGATCATCGCCGTTAGCTTTGTTCCGCCGGTGTCTTTTGGCCACTTTCAGGACTTTGCCGGCGACCGCTGGCGAAATCACGGAAGGAAGGTCGGAGGAGTGATTCGGCGATCCTTCTACCACCCATTGGATCGGACTTTCTGGTCTTTGGGGAGAGTGGTTGACTTTGGAAAACGTTCGTATTGCGTCCAAAGGTGCACATGGTTCGACAATTTCACAAATCTTGGACTTGAGGAGGAGAACAACGGTCTTTTCAGGAGGTGCTTCATGTTGCGCCGGCTGAGTAGCATGTTTTGGTGCTTCTGGAACAATAGCTGTCGGAAGTGAGGAAGGTAGAAACGTCTTTATCGTAGCACTGCCTGAGAACGGAGGTGGGATTTGCACTGTCGGGGGGCTCTCACGCTGCCCTCTGCTGGTCGAGTTTGGAAGGACAGCGGGAGCTTTGGACTGCGGCGAGAGGACAGAGACTGCATGGACCGAGGACGGGGTCGGGGAGTGGGTCTGGATCGACTCCCCTGGAACCAGTTTCAAGACCTTCCCGCACCCCGCCCGTCCTGAGGGCATCACCTGGTGGAAGAGCCTCGCCCCACTGCAAAACACAAGCACACACCATTACTGTGGTGGAAAGTAAAAAGCACACATTTTACATTACTTTAGGGGGGTACCTTTAGCCTGTATCTATACTTTTTACTCCACTTTTTACTGTTTTTACTGCACAATGATTCACTAAAATCGTGTGTATTACAAAAAAAGAATATTGTTGAACAGTAAGGATTTAAAAAAGCAAGTACCTCAATTTAAAAACTAAACATTATGTTAAAGCATATTCTGTATGTGTGTATTCTGTATATGTGAATTTTGTCTTTGGTCAATTTCTTAAAAAGTGCTTGAAAAAACACAACTTATGCTTGAGCAGGTTTAGATGGTCTTGAATTTGGTACAAACTTTAGTTTGAGATAAATTAACTTGTGCACTAAAACTGAAGACAAATACAAAAATGCATTTGAAATGAGACAAAAAGTGAAAAAGTAAAACAATCATTCTTGTTCACAAAATCAGCACACATTTTGATAATTCAAGCCCCTTTATCCAAAAATGTAAGACTCTTGTCGTTTTATGATAACTAAAACTTTTAAGACCTTACATTTGGTATGATCAAATGTAATACTTTTCAATGCTTTAAGACTCTGGGGCTGCACAATTACAAACCTTTTCCCTAACTCCAGGTCCATGTTTGTGACGGACTCATGTGTCCCTCAGCAGCGGACACTCGGATGTCTCTCCCCCGGGGACAGTGCACCAGGAGCCGGGGTCCTCATCCCGAGACTCTCCCGGACAAATGTCTTTTGTTTTGTTTTGGTCCGACACTTCCTGTTGGTCTCACTCTGCGGCTGCGCAGCGGGAGTCACTCAGCGCCAGAGCGCACTACCGCCACCTGCCGGTCTGGACGACTCTAGGCCACAACTTTGATCCAGACCAGACAGATCCAGATGTACCGCCAGTCATAACATAATTCCTTTATAAATCATTGGTTCTTAGTATAAAAACTAAATAAATAAATAAATACATCACATAGGAGACAAGCACTTACACGTGATTTTTGAGAAGTGAATTGAAGTTAATGGAATTTACAGAAAGTGTGCAAAAACTGTTTAAACAAAATTAGGCAGGTGCATAAAAAAATAAAAAATAAACTCAATATTTATTAGATCCTCCTTTTGCAGAAATAACAGCGTCTAAACGCTTCCTATAGCTTCCAATGAGAGTCTAGATTCTGGTTGAAGGTATTTTGGACCATTCTTCATTACAAAACATTCATTCAGGTTTGATGATTTCTGAGCATGGACAGCTCTCTTTAAGTCACACCACAGGTGTTCATGTTCAGATAATCATGGATCTGTAGGCTATTGTTTTGACATGCAGTGTATTGTAAAATAAGTGAAAAAGAAATATTGTTTTTGCTATTTTTTATATTTATTTTAGGCCATCAGGGTAGAAATTTTTACCTACTCTAGATTCTTTAGATACCTTGGATGCTGATTCTTGTTTTGTTTTTTCTTCTTTGTGTATTAACCTGACACATCAGCAATAAAAGTGGTTGATTTTATTTTCAGTCACTGAAGTCACTGGAAAACAGACCTAACACTGAGAAGGACAGACATGACCAGCAGAGGGAGCAAGAGGGCTGCTTTTTTTAAATGTATTTTTTTTTTTTTTTTACAGGAGATGACATTTGATTGAATTCACTGTAAAGCATATACATTTTGCAGGCTGACATTGTTATAAAAGCCGAAAGGAGAATCACTTTAGGGCTGCACAGACTTCGATTCACATCTGATTGTCATTTTTGTGCCATATTGTGATTTGTGATGTCTGTTTTGACAAGATCTAGTCTAGGGCTCCCCAAACCTTTCAGGCTGTGACCCCAGAAATACCATGCAAGCAATGTGTGACCCCCAACCTCATGCTTATAATAGACCAGGCAGCAAAACTTTCAACAATCTGGTATGAATTTACAAAGTTTATTTTGCATTGTCCATTATTCACAATTATGAGTCGATTACAGTTTTTCTTTCTTCATTCATTTCTTCATCGCTTTGGCTTATTTCTTAAAACTAAGGTTCAGTTATCAAAGTTTATTTGGCAAAATAGTGCCTCATGTTGTGGCTCATGTTGTGCTTAAAATGAGCCATATTTGGAAAACACTCCTCACTCTCTCAAAACAGTTCATTCCTGCTTCAAAACAAAATACTTTTTTAGAACAAGCAACAACAAAAAAAAGGTCCTTTTAGCTTTGTTTTCAGAGCTGCTAGTCAAAATTTGTAGATGTTTAGTCTCTATAGGGGACCATGAAAATATCAAGGGAACAGAATGCTTTAGAGCAGAGGTCCCCAACTCGAGGACCTGTGCTCAAATTCAGACCTTCAGAAGCATTTTTATTCCCTTAATATACATAAAGCTATGAAATCAACAAAAATAACCACCAAAATGAACCGCAAATGTATTGTTTTATTTGATTTAATTTGTATTAGCTTTTTATTATTATTATTTTCTTTTCTTTTTTAAGGTTTTTCTTTTATAGGTTTTTTACTTTTATTTTTCATATATTTTATTGTTTTTTATTATTATTTGTTATTATGGCTTTTAATTTATTGAATTATTTTAATTGCTTTTTATTTTATATATTTATTGTTATTGCTTTTTAAAATGTATTTTTATTTTATTGCTTTTTGAATAAGTTTAAGACCCTGAAAAAAAGTGCTGTATAAAAGTAATGCATTATTATTATTATTATTATTATTATTATTATTATTTTATAAAAGGACTAATATATAACAGTTTGAGTCAGACCCCAAACAGAGAAAAGGTCAAGTTTGTGGACCTCGAGCAGTTTTAGTTGGGGACCCTGGGGACCTTAGAGAACAAAACTGAAATACATATAGTATATATTTATAGGATATCCTAAAGCTCTGGCACATCACACATTGCACATATTCATGGAAATGTCTTCAGTTTTATATTTTTGAGTGGTTTGAATGTAATTTCTGTGTCGAGATGTGATCCAAAGCAAAAGCAAAACAAGTCCTGACAGAAACAGGGACACGAGAAACAGAAAACCGAATACATTTAAACCCTATTTAGGGATTTATGAAATGGATTAAAAATGGATTGTGTCGGATCTTATTATAATGTTGACCTTTAGGTTACAGCAAACAGTTGATGCGGTTTACAAAGCAGGAAGCCAGTGATAGTGTAAGAATTATTTGGACTATCAAACATTGTGATGAGTCTTGGGCCTTCAGGACTCAAATAAACATGGCAGATATTGGAGAGCAGTATCAGCTGTTGCTTTTACGAGTCGTATCCACAGTCAGTGGGACATGGGTGAAAGTGCAGAAATCAAAGAGGCCACAGGAGTCCAGCAACAAGTGGATCCATGCAGCATCTGCCACACGCTCTCCTCTCACCCCACTGCCCCATCGACCCTGTGTCCTGTGTCCTGTGCCCTGTGTCCTGTGTCCTGTGTCCTGTGCCCTGTGTCCTGTGTCCTGTGTCCTGTGCCCTGTGTCCTGTGCCCTGTGTCCTGTGTCCTGTGCCCTGTGTCCTGTGCCCTGTGCCCTGTGTCCTGTGTCCTGTGCCCTGTGTCCTGTGTCCTGTGTCCTGTGCCCTGTGTCCTGTGTCCTGTGCCCTGTGTCCTGTGTCCTGTGTCCTGTGCCCTGTGCCCTGTGCCCTGTGTCCTGTGCCCTGTGTCCTGTGTCCTGTGCCCTGTGCCATGTGTCCTGTGTCCTGTGTCCTGTGCCCTGTGTCCTGTGTCTTGTGCCCTGTGTTACACCGCAATGTAATTTTAAGCAGGATCAGGTCAGAATTCGCATCTTTCTTTGTTTGTATTAACATTTCAAATAGTATCTACTCGGAAAAATGAAGCTTCTGTGCACAAGTGATTGCCTCTGAAGAAGTTTACACAAATGAAGAGATGAAATAAGTGACAATCTGAAAATAAACCTTTCAGAAATATATTTTCAAAAAGGGGAGGTTTTATTATGACAGACACTGAAAATGAGTATAGCAGTCATTTTAAAACACCAAATCATTTTACATTGAGTATTTTTAAAAAGATTATTTTTATTTTACAATTTAAATTATATTTTTTGACAAATTCAACATTACTTAAGAACAAGATCCATCTCTCATCGAGCTGCAAGCGTTTCCACCAAAACAACAAAAACGTTCAGCAAGAACATTAAACATGTGACTGTGATCCCACAGTCAATATCCTCTGTTTTTGCAGGCAACGTCCTGCAAGCCACAGCCCATCTTTGGGCCGCGCCCCTCCAGTTGAAAACCATTTGATTAGATTAGATTAAGCCTGTTTCAAAAAGCAACACCTTAAAATTGTCTGTAGATTATCAAAACCTGAGAGAGCACGCACATGGTGATAAAAAATCCAAAGTATAACAGCTCTTGTCATACAGTGTGTGTCAAAGTCACCACAAACACACGAGCAGAAATCACACACCAACATCCCAGTCAGACGGAAACCGTGACTTCAGAGTTTAACATGGCGGACGAAGAGGCAATGGCCATAGTTTGTGTAGTTTTTAACAGAGAAAATACAAGATAAAAAGACGTTCACTGGACTTTCTGGTGCGCGATGACAATTGTTTTTATTTTGGATTCCCCTCTGTGCTTCCCCGTTTTCTGACTGGCTGCACGTCAGAGTCAACAGACTGCAGCTTGTTTGTCCACACATGCTGGAAATCACACGGCAGGAATATCTGATAAGATTATCTTTAGAGCCATTATGACAATCGAGACGTCCTTATGATTGTCAGAGGGGGACATTCTGGTTCAATGATTCTGCCATGTGAAGCAGGCCTTAGGGATGGCCGTCTTGAACCAGGCGTTTCAAGACTTGAAGCCCAGAAGCACACACGTTTCAAAACACTGCTCAAAAACACGTTGTGTGACTGTGGCTGAAGCAGGTTTCATCAAACATCATTGTTTCAAACAGGTCACTTGTCGAGGATGCGTTTTTATTATTCCAACCACAGATGTGTCAATCCCATATGGGCTGCAGTAGTAATGACACATTTCCACTGCATGTGGAGTCTGTTTTGAACTGTGTGTGTTCTGTATAAAACGAGATTGACAGTATGTTTGTTTACACACTGTACAGCTGGAAGAGGTTGCCCCTGTGTACATTCTCATGTTTATTTAGGTCACTTTTAAGAGCAAAAGGTTTCTCACAGACAGAACAGTTGTAAGGTTTCTCTCCTGTGTGAATTCTCATGTGTTTATTTAAATCACCTTTAAGAGTGAAGCTTTTCTCACAGAGTGAGCAGATGTGAGGTTTCTCTCCTCTGTGAAATCTCATATGTTGATTTAGATTTCCTTTCAGAGCAAAAGCTTTCTCGCAGAGAGAGCATCTGAAAGGTTTCTCACCTGTGTGAATTCTCATGTGTTTATTTAAGTCACCTTTCAGTGAAAAGGTTTTCTCACAGACAGAACAGCTGTAAGGTTTCTCTCCTGTGTGAATTCTCATGTGTTTATTTAGATCACCTTTGACAGAAAAGGTTTTCCCACAGATTGAACATCTGTAAGGCTTATCTACTGTGTGTCTTCTGCTATGCCTGACTAGACTTTGTTTGCTGGAAAATGTTTTGTGACAGATTGTACAGCTCTGTTGTTGCTCTCTTGTGAGCGCTGCAATGTGTTCATGCAAAATCTGATTTGTACTAAATCTCTCTCCACAAACAGAGCCCAGGTGTGCATTGGGTTCAGCTCTGGACGCGTCTTCATTGTGGACTGTGGTCTCTGGTGCAGACTCGTTTTGGGGGAACAGTTCAAAACTTCTGTCTCTGACCTGGACTTGATTGTCGCAGTGTCCATCAGCCTCTGTCTCCATCTGTGCCTCTGAACAGCTGAATGATTCCCAGTGATCGTCATGGTCAGTGTCAGAAGAGAGCTCTGAGTGGAAGTGTAGCTCTGAGTTGATGTATTCCCTCTGAGGTTCCCCTCGGTGCTTGGTTTGTCGATGCTGAAACAATGAGGAACTTTCGGCCTTCACACAGACAGAACTGTAAAAAAAAAAAAGTGAATTATAAAAAAAAGCATTTTTTTGACTAAAATTACAAATTGTTATATAAAAACATAAAATGACAGAAAACTAGCAAAACATTTTTTCCTCACATTTATGTCAGTAAATACATACAGCAAAAGTTTCAAATCGATTTCTATAAATGTGGTTTTTCCCCCTATTCATCTGTACCTCACTATGCATTTAGTTTAAAAGGTGGTTATTGTGCAAGATCAACTGTTTAGAGACATTTATAATGTTATACGTCCAATACCGATATTGGTGTAAGATTTTAAGGCGATGGCAAAGATTTTTTCTTAAACCAAAACCTTTCTGGTGCCAATTTTTGTTTTGGGCCCTGCAAACATTAAACCACATAATAATAATTTATGTGCTATTTTGTCTCATATAAAAAATATATTAAAATACTAAGAAAGACAATAGAAACACTTGCAAAGAAAAATCAATGTTCTCTATGTATTAAAACAAGTGAAGTGGTTGAACCTACAGATGCTCTTCCTCCTGTTTGAAGATCTGTTCCTCTGGCTCCTCTTTAATCCGCGGAGTCTCTGAGATTTCCTGGTTCAGGTTGGAGCCAGGACTTGTGGATGGGACCTGGACGTTCACTCGAACAACTTCAACGTTCTGGCTCAGACCTTGGTCCAGGAGCCGCGGTTTCCTCTGGTTCTCCGCTTTGGAACGACGCAGTTCTTCCTCATACTCCGCTATCGTTCTTTCAAACAGCACGAATATGTCTTCAGCCGCCGCAGCCAGACGCTCGATCACCAAAGCTCTCAGCGTTTGGCCTTTAGACATTTTTACTGACTCACAAACAGGCGGCGAGACCTCAGCCCTGAACAGAGACAGCAGAGAACACATTTTTAAACAGCATTCATGACCAAACTGGCTCTTTATCTTGAACACTTTGAACAGATGTCATTTGCAAAAAAAAACCTGTTTTTTTTTCCTTCACATTTTAAACAAGTAAAAATCAAAGGCAGGTAACACAAGTGAAAGGTTTTTGCACCAAAAGTAACTTAGCTAAAGCAGTTGTAGCCGTTTTTTCATAAACATTGACGCAAAGTTTTATTTATGGACATAAATAAAACTTTGCATTACAACCAATCTGGCTATAATCTTAGATATTTTAATCTGCACCTCTTGGTGATTTAGCCTAAAAAAAACAAGCTAAAGGCTCTAGACCTGACTTAAAAAAAATACAAACAATAAAGAGGGAGCAGGTAAATGGCATTGTTAGTTGTGGTCCAAATTCATTGATTACTTTCCCTACACATCTCTAACATCCCTGTTCTTCACAGAGGAGTTTATGTGTATGTTTCACATCTTGCAGGGTCACAATCCCAGAAATACAAAAACAACTAGCCTGCATGTTCAGGAAATTGATATAAATGCATAATTAGATGCATTGTATTATTTTCACAAATATCTGACTTTACAATAGGCTAAAGGGGGTCAAAAGAAATCTACTAGAAAAAAAAAACATGTATAGGGCCTTAACTCCTTCACTTGGAAAACAATCTATATAAAAATGGAAGACTGACAGTTATTTGTTGTACATTATCCTGGTCAGTATTAGTGGCGTCATTTTGAAAGTAGCAGTTTATATATTGCCTCCGTAGAATGAATAATAAATGCTAAAGCTAAATGCTAACTTCGTGTTAGCCTGTTAGCATCCCGTTAACGATCTATTTTGGGCTGCAGCAAAGCCAGAGTTTCCACTAAGTGCAGCGAAAATGTTAAACCTACTGTATTCGATCAAATCATGGCAAAAATATCACAATATTGCTCAGAATTACAATCTTCTAGACTTGGAGCACGGCTTGCATTGTGTTTACTGCGGCTCCTTCTTCTTCTTCGGTGATTTGACTCACGGAAGGCGCATTACTGCCACCAACAGGTCGACGAGAGGACGGCGCTCAGCTGCATTACAGTAATCTGTCTAAACTTTTGACCTGTGCTGTATGCACATTTGAAAATAAATATTCATTATATTACTACTACTACTACTTCGACTACAATTAATTGCAAATATTTAAAAATCAATGTAAACTTCTGATGATTGCAAATGATTGAGAACGGAGGATTAAATGACTACATGCTTCTCCCTACTCATTTTTGGAGCAGTCATGGTTTGTTGTTTTGAGTATTTTATTTTGTTGTTTCCTTTAATGCTTTCTTATGTTTGAAATAAAAAAAAAACCTTAATTATAATATAAATATTTTACACCAGAAGAAAATAGTTTTACTGTGGCTTTGTCTTCGTTTCTCCTGAAGTCGGTGATACATCCAGTGACTTTGCCAAAGGTCCCAACAGATGCAAAAACCCACAGGAGGTTATTGTTTTCCTCTCTAAATGCTTGTCTAATCCTGGTAAAAAATAAATCAATTGCACTGCTCTGCGCGTATTTTAACTGCGGTCAATTGAAATCAAAACCAGAAACTTTGGCACACATACTTTTGCTTAGTAATAAGCACAGGAGCATGTCATAAAGCAGTTTTGAATTTTTGACATTAATATTTTATTCTTTCAAAACACATTTACAATATTATTTCAAAACAAAGTAAAAAATAGTAATAAACAAGGCTAGATTACCAGAAGTTCTATTAAAAAAAAAAAAAAAAAAACCTAAATATAATATTTACATGAAATGTGTGTTCACATTTTTTTTGTCTAATTGGAAATAAAATGTCACTTATAGTATTTGCACTGTGAAGCGAAATGTGAAATAGTGGAAATGTCACACTAACAAGTTCACTGTTTTAATGTTTTTTTCCACACAGGGACAAAGCACAAAGCTGTTCCTTTGGCAGTGAATTTAAATTATATGAGGCTCTCTGTCTGTGCCACCAAAAATATCTGGACATTTTAATCACAAGTAACTATTTTTAATTTAGTTTCAGTAAAAATGTAACCTTGTCTAAAATTCAGATACAGATATTTCAGTCTATAGAGTTAACACTGCATGGTGGCCCCCAAAGCCATCATGGCCTCCTGTTGTTCCTTCAGTAAAGTGCGTTCCTGTGCAGTGCATCAGTTGCTCTATGTTGCGTTCTGCCTTCTGTGGGTCTTCATGTGTGAACAGAGGTTCGAGCTGGTGTAAAACGCTTTGTTACACACTGGACAGCTGAAAGGTTTCTCTCCTGTGTGTCGTCTCAAATGTTCCTCGAGAGAAGCTTTTTGGGCAAATGTTTTGTTACAGAATGAACAACTGTAAGGTTTCTGTCCTGTGTGTACTTTTCTGTGTCTCTCTAGATGACTTTTAATAATAAAGGCTTTGTTACACACTGGACAGCTGTGAGGTTTCTCTCCTGTGTGTATTCTGTTGTGTGTGTCCAGATGGCCTTTTTGGGCAAACATTTTATTACAGATAGAACACATGAATGGTTTCTCCCCAGTGTGCACTCTAAAGTGTCTATATAAAATCTGTTTTGTACTAAATTTCTTTTGACAAAAACAGCACTCGTGCCTCTTCCAATTAGCTTCAGACGTGTCTTCTTTGTGGACAGTGATCACTGGTGCAGACTTGTGGCAAGAGCTCAGTTCAAAGCTCCGGTCGCTGACCTGGACTTGGTTGAAGTGGTCTCCATCAGCCTCTGTCTCCATCTGTGGAGCTGAGCAGCTGAATGAGCACGAGTCATCACTGTGAGCCGAGACCTCAGTGTGTCCTTCAGTCTGTGAGTGGGAATGGGGCTCTGAGCTCGTGTCCTCTCCTTGTGCTTCCGCTGCGTGCTCAGTTTGTCTGTGTTGAAACACTGAGGACTCTTCAGTCTTCATACAGATAACACTGGACCCTGGCACAGACCTGAAATAAGATTAAAACCATATATTATGACATAATCTCTCCTATTTACCAGTGAAATGTGAAACATGTTTGAATTGGTTGAACCTACAGTGGCAGCTGCTCTTCCTCCTGTTTGACGCTCTGGTCCTCTGGTTCTTCTTTAATCTGTGGAGTCTCTGTGATTTCCTGGTTCAGGTTGGGGCCAGGACTCGTCGATGGGATCTGGACATTCCCTCGAATCAGTTTGATGTTCCGGTTCAGACCATGGTCCAGGAGCCTCTGTTTTCTCTGGTTCTCCTCTTTGGAGCGACACAGTTCCTCCTCATACTCCAATATAGTTCTTTCAAACAGTATAAATATATCTTCAGCCGCTGCAGCCAGACGCTCCTTCACCAAAGCTCTCAGCATTTGTCCTTTAGACATTTTTACTAACTCACAAAGAGGTGGTCAGACCTCAACCCTGAACAGAGACAGCAGAGAAAACAAACTTAGTTTAGTGCAGAAGTCTCCGAAGACTTGCTGATTGAGTGAAAATGTAAACAACTTCAGGAGGTGGATGTTAGCCCTTGGAAGGGAGAAGGAACTTTTATAAGACTTCTCTAACTTGTTTAGCTGACACTTTTTTTTTACCACAACAATGAAGAAGTGATATTGTGAGAAATGTCCTCAACTCAACCACCTCAGTCTATTCAACAATCTACCTCTCTATGCTCACCATTTTCATAAAGTTAACCTTTTCCCAAAACAATACTTATCATTTGAGCCACATTATTTGTTCTCTGCGTTATTCCTCAGTTTTACATGTTTGTGGTAAAGGTGGAGCTGCAACTTGACCCTTTTCGTTGACAAGGGTGATATCAGTGACATATTATAAGAATGATATGACATTTACATGAATATTTTGAATCATGGTATATGCTAATTCGCATGTAAAGTAAAATCTCCAAAGGTTTGTACATTCAAGATTCATAACGAGTCTTTGCCATCACCTAAACATGTTCGATGAGTGACAACAGCTGGAAACAACTGGATCGCTCATCGTCTGCGATGTTTGAGGCTAAATGCTACGATCGGTCAATGGCCTCTTTCTGATTCACTTATAATTATATTTGGAAAATTGGACGTTATTTGTACAAAATGTCCATGTCTGCAAACTGTGCGGATGCTGCCTCAACATAAATGTACACATTTTAATGAAATCGCTCTTTAATGACTATGTAGCGTGATGTTAGCTAAATGCTAAGGATGCATGCTAAACTTGTTACAGCTTTTTAGCATCATCGCATTATTTCTTCATGTTTAAGCTGCAGCAGAGCCAGAGTTTTCACCGAGGAAATGAAATATTAAACTTACTTTTTTCGAGCAAAAGACGGCAAAAATGTCAACGTATAGTTTGTAATAACAAACCTACAGCCACGACTGGAATGTTTTAAGTGGGGTTGGTTCGTGGAGTAGCCCCATCTACTGGACAGGAGGGGAACTCGTATTAAACAATGTGTTCAACACTTGTGTTGATTTTTGCGTAGATTTGTCCATGAAACAAGAATGATTTGTTTTGCTTTTTAGTTTTTGGTGTCATTCACATGTTTTTGTTGTTGTTGGTGTTTTTATTGTTTTCCTTTAATTCAAGCACAAGTTAATTTCTCTTATTTTGAACAAACTAAAGCTTATTCCAATTTCAACATCGTTCAAGTCTGCTCAAAACCAATATAAATTAGAATGATTAAAAACTGTAATTCTTTATTGATATTTACACAGATGATTAGAATGTTTTCCCATTTGGTTGTTGCGCGTGGAGCCTTGATGTGCGTCTCTGATTTAGACCTGGTTTAGTCCTGGGTCAGACCTGATTTAGTCTTGGGTTAGACCTGGTTTAGTCCTGGGTTAGACCTGATTTAGTCCTGATTTAACCCTGGTTTAGACCTGGTGTAGTCCTGGTTTAAACCAATTTAGACGTGGTTTTGACCTGATTTAGTCTTGGGGTTCATCTGATTTAGGCTTGGTTTAGACCTGGTTTAGTCCTGGTTTAGACCTGATTTAGTTCTGGTTTAAACCTGTTTAGTCCTGGTTTAGTTCAGGTTTAGTCCTGGCTTAGTCCTGGTTTGATAACAAGCCAGAAGAATGATGGAAAACTGTAATTCTTATTTATATTTAAACAAAGGATCAGAGCATTTGTAGCTGTGAACCCAAAAAAAGCCATAACCATCGTTCGTCTGCAGTTCAAGGTGTTTTTTTTGTTGTTGGTTTCTTTGTTTAGTCAGGTGTGTTTTGTCAAAGTCAGACGTCAAACCGCGAAGGTCGGAGCCGCAGGAAAGAGATAGTCTCAAGGTTCGAGCTCCAGACCAAACATTCACGGATAAGAACGTTAGTAAAGAACTGGGTCAAAGTCAAAGGCTGTAGCTCGAAACTGAAAGACATTCTCACAACAACACAGACAATTCTCCAAAGCTCTGGGCTTTTTAAAAAAAGTCATTGCAGGTTTTGGGCCAGTTAGGTCTCTTAACATAGACTTTCACCTACTCCAGGCAAAAATACTTAATCTCCACAATAGCCTGTTTAATTATCACACGGATTCAATGTTTCTGCCCAGCTTTAAATGGGAAATTGTAATTTAAAGTTCCACACTGGAAAATAATGCTGTCTTGAATGAGATAAGTGGCTTCAAAAGTGCTTGGATGAAGAGAATGTATGCTGATTTTGAGCAAGTTTGGACTTTGCCAGTGGACTAAGCATTATTATGCTTCAAATACGAGGAATTAACTTGTACACTTAAAATAAGAATAGCAGCTCTTGAATTTAGACTAAATAGGTTGAAGGCAAGAAAATATACTTGTCCCATTGGCAATCTTATTTTAGTATAGTCAAAATGTACTTAAAATCAGCAATCATGTGTACAATGACAATAAAAGGATTCTGATAAGGTCCTTTGGAGTGAGCAGGCCTCTTTTCAGGACTTTCTATGACTCTATGAGCCTCTGCTCCTCTACGCTGTCGCCTGCTGGGCCCCGAGGAGAACAGAACGGGACAGGAAGAGACT
>JAADKR020377252.1:0-14182 GCA_011763505.2 Lythrypnus dalli | reverse complement strand
AACACTTTCTCTTTGTTTCTGTGGACCAAAGACGATGATTTCAGTTTTGTCTGAGTTTAGCTGGAGAAAGTTGTTTTTTGTCTAGGAATACTTTAAAATGGGCATTTAGTTAAAGTAAATACTTGGTTTAAATGTAATAAATTATCTTTACACGTAAGTATAACCTGTTATATTGTTTTTCTGCTCAAGCACTCTCATGCACAATGACAATATAACAATAGATGGTAAAGATATTAAAACATATATATTTAGGGGGGCATGACGGCCCTTGTGCTTCATAGTTTCTGTGTCTCTATAAAAAGGGCATGAAGTGTCTACACTTTTGTACTTATTTCAAGACATTTATCTTTTTGAGCAAGAAAGCTGTTTAAAATAAGACATTTGCGAGCACATTTTAGAGACTTCTGCTGGCTTATAAAAATATTGCTTTGGTATTGTTTTTTAAGAAAGCCCTAAAAATATATATTGAGAAATTATTTTTGTCCATATTGCCCAGCCCTACGTCATTATTTTTCAATAACTCTAACAAAATAACATATATTTTTGTATTATTTTGAAAACCTGTCAAAGTGGGGCACTGATCTAATTTGCAATGTATCTGTTTATTTTGTAGATATATTTGTCACAAAGACTTTTTCAAAGGGGATTTTAGATTGTTTAGTTGTAATATAAGCTCTTTATTAGAGAAAATATCAAACAAATTATAAATTCCTCGACGTATTTTGAAATTCAAAACTCAATAAATTGGGCTAGGAATGAAATAAAAAATCCCCCTGAAAAAAAGCTTCAAGTACAAAATTGGAAAATGTTAAATCTCTAGGTTCTACTAAAGTGCAGATGCTGTCTTCACAATGTGATAAAAATGCAATGAGACAATGGCCCTTGAAACTACAATTTCCATTGAAATCTAGTTGGAAAGTAGGAAGTCCAGTAGGAAAAACAAAAAACACAAAAAAATATGTATGCGTGTTGAAAAATCCCAACTCAGAATCCATTGTATTCCACTATGAGCTGCTGATAATGAGGTCAGAGGTGAAGAGCAGTCAGGGCAGTGTGACTGACTGAATACATGCAGCAGGAGGATGAGCTACAGCAGGACACAGGAGAAAGACTGCTCTGTTTGCTCTACTTACCTCACAGCAAGAAGGTCAAGAATGTCTCATGTTCGACTCCTGGTAGTGTCTGGCCCGTTCTTTGTCGAGTCTTCATGTTCTCCTCATATCTGGGTAGGTTTTCTTTGGGTGCTCCATTGCCCATTACAATAAAACAAATATTCCAACAGGGACAGGGCAGTCAAAAACAAAATTGTTTGTTTGTACGATGATTTTATTGTGTCTCCTGCTGGATCTATCTAAGGGGAGACACGGTAGGCAATTTTTTTTTTTTTTTTCATTTCCAGATTTTGGGCCACTTTGGCCTCCTAACATATGTATACACATTCACCTACTCCAAACAAAAATACCTAATTCTTACAATAACATGTTTAATAATTATTGCACTGATTCAATTTTGTCTTCATAGATATAAGTGCCATTTTCTGCATTTTTCGCACACAGCGCCAAAAATATCTTCACTTTAGTGGCTCCTAAAGACTCCAAACGTTCCAGTCTTTCCAAACGTTCTAGTATTTACTCATTTTTTTCTGAGATTTTTTAAATATTTAATTCCTAGCCAGACATACTGAGTTTTGAAAAAAGGCGAAAAAAGCAAACTGTGATTTTTTTTTTTTTTCCCATGCATCCATTTTCTTCCACTTTATCCGGGACTGGGTCGTGGAAGCAGTGATCTGAGCAAGGATGCCCAGTGTTCCCTCTCCACGCACACTTCCTCGAGCTCATCTCGGGGGATCCCAAGGCATTCCCGGGCCAGCGTTAAGACACCGCGTGTCCTAGGGCTTCCCCCGGGGCCGAGGGAGGCGACCAGGTGGCATCTGGAACAGATGCCTGAGCCACCTCAGCTGGCTCCTCTCGACATGTAGGAGCAGAGGTTCTACTCTGAGCTCCTCCCGAATGACTGGGCTCCTCACCCTATCTCTAAGGGTGTGCCCAGCCACCCTGCGAAGGAATCTCATTTCCAATCTTGTATCCGCGATCTTGTCCTTTCAGTCACTACCCAGATCTCGTGACCATCGGTGAGAGTGAGAACGTAACGTAAAACGCTAAAAAAAACAAAACAGAAAATGACAGAAAATTTGCAATACATTTTTTCCCACATATTTATGTCTAATCTAGAAATTGATTATCCTATACCCCCAGTGTGTCATCTTAAGCAATCCCAAAGCATGAATAATGTTGATACCAATGCCGAAATCTAGTTGTGTGCCAATGATTTTTGCATAGTTTTCTCCTTAACATCTTAGCTCTAATGCCAGAGTACAAAAAAGATTTAACTCCAAAACTCCAGTCCTGGTTTAGTTCTGGTTCAATCCAGGTTTAGTTCTGGTTTGGGCTTGAACGCTGAGGTCCTGGGTTCAAACCCTACCTGCGACAATGAGCAATATCCAGTGTGGGTCCTTAGGCAAGACCCTTTACGCTGCTGCCTCCTGGGCTCTGAACTCCAGCTGCCACTGGGAGGATCAAATGCAGAAAAGAATTTCTCCATTGTGAGATTAATAAAGTCAATAAAAAATGTTTTAATTCGATTTAATCCTGACCAAATCCTGGTTTAGTCTTACTTCAAACCTGGTTTAGTAGTGATTCAAACCTGGTTTTGTCTAATTTCAGTCCTGGTTTAGTTCTAGTTCACCCTGGTTTTAGTCATGATTCAATTCTGGTTTAGTCCTAGTTCAATCCTTGTTTTAGTCCTGGTTCAAACCTAGTTTGGTCTAACAACAGGAAATGCCAAGGTTCGAATTCTCCATCTGCTCGCTTCATCATTGACCACTTGTTGTTTATCCATTTGCCATTTGTGTCATTGCTTGATTTTGGCCCTTTTTCAATTTGCTCCAATCCACCATTTCAACTGATGGCTCAGGAAAACACATCCTCACTGTCCTCACACGCTATCTGCTTGACCACTCGATCAGTCGGCAATTTACCAGCTACGATCTCCAGACTAAAGACGGGAGTTTGTAGATCTGACTACATAAATTCAGAAGCATAATTGCTTCTTCAGCATCTGTCAGATCTTTTCCATTGTGTGATCTTCAAACAACACACTTGATCTTATTCTATCTCCATTTGAAGCTTGAATCCATCACTGAAGGCTGGAGAGGAGGAAAAAAGCCGACGTTTAGTGGTTGTTCTCAGCGGTCTAATCTTCATGATTCACACTCTGGCCCATGATAATTACATTGTACATTGATCTATCGCAGAGGCTGTGTTGTGAAGAGTGGAGATAGATGTTAAATTCCAAAAACCTCCTCGGGCCAAGATCTTTCACAGCCCACTGCCCGCTCCCTATAATCCACAGATCACTGGACAGAAGGTTGACTTTTTTAGGTGGAGCAACGGTAACAAGGCAGCGCAGTGCCTGATAACACTTGTCTTTGATATACAGATATATGAGAGGGTCTGCTCATCTGCAGTCTCCACAGGAGACATGCCACGACACGCCTCAGTCTGAGTGGACTGAAGGGAAGAACCTCTAACTTTAGTATTCAGTCTGCCTCAATAAGTGTATAAATGATCAACTTAAGTTGAGACGGTGCAGATGAAAACATCAATTTTACACACATTGGTAAATGGACAATTATTTCTCCCATAACACTTCACTTTGAGCGCAATGGCCTTTGCGTCTGTTTTCCACGCATTTGCATTAACAAATGTTGACATGTTTGGTATCCACATAGTGTACATTATACAGCCAAAATCAATATGTAAACTAAACATGATCATTCTTTTCAGCGAGTTTCCTCAGGCTCCCATAGGCAAATGTACAGCATTCAGCGCATGCACCTTTGCAAAGGGCCCCTGACCCCATGCTCCTGGAGCACCCCCCACAGGACACCACGAGGAACACAGTTGAACGCCTTCTCTAGATTTCGCGTACTCCCTCGAGCACCCAATGAAGGGTGTAGAGTTAGTCCAGTATTCCACGACCGGGATAACAACTGCACTGCTCCTCCTGAAACCGATGTTCGACTATTGATCAGATTATCCTCTCCAGCATCCTGAAATAGACAGGAGAGGCTGAGGAGTGTGATCCCTCTGTAACACACCCTCCGTTCCTCCTTCTTAAACAGTATTCCTTTTATCGTCCCACAGCATCCCCAGTCGAGGTCGGCAGCTCCCCACTGACTGTAAACAGTGTTGTTGAAGCACTGCCTTCCCTTACTGAGGCGCCGAATGGTTTGCCAGAATCTCTTTGAGGCCGACCATTAATCCTCCTCCATGACCTCCCTGAAGTCCTCCCATAGAAGGATTTTTTGCATGTGCAAGAGCACGAGCCACAGCACGCTTGGCCTGCCGGTGCCTGTCAGCTGCCTTAGGAGTCCTAAAGGCCATAGGAGGTGGTGATTGGTGGTTGGAGGTGAGCCTGACTATATCTAGCACCTCCAACCTCACTAGCTCAGGCTCCTCCCCTCTCAGAGAGGTGACCCTCCGTGTCTCAACAGCCAGATGCTGCGTTTGGGGATTTCAACTGCAACATCTCCACTTCTCCAGCTGCTGTCTGACGCTCCTGCACAACCTAGAGCTTCAATGGTCCATTGACGGGAAAAGCAACTCAGACCATGATGGTGTCTCCTCCCCTCCTTAAGTGGCGTCTCCTTGTCATCCCAGTAATGTTGAAAGCCATCAGGACCATCAAGGTTGCATTTTATCTTGTCAGAATAAAACTTTCTTCCACTTTTGAATGTCCCATGTTTGGTGGTCCGGTGCCAAAGTCCAAGCAAGCCTTCTTGATGGACAGCCCTTCAGATCCACGCTGGTGACATTTTTTTGGGTCTGCCGTACTAAAAAAAAAAAATGGAATTAAAATTACATTAAACTGAATGGAAAATGCTGGAATTTATTGAAAATGAGCTGTCAACCTGTTCCACATAATCCTAATACTTAAATGTAAAGCAATGTTGTTGTTTTGACAGATACAATTGGGTTTAGTCCTCCTGATTCATTAAAACCAACAATATTGTTTAAAATGTAAGTAACAGGGTTATGTGGAACAAGTTGACATCACATTTTTGTTTAATTCAAACCTTTTTTCTTAGAGTTCATACTGATATGGCTAGACAGTACCACTACCCAACCCTAAAGAATGTTCATGCAGTCTTTCCCACTCAGCTTCATGTTCTGTCATGACGAATGAAATGCCTCCATTGAACTTGAACATTACATGTTCATGCAGCCAGTCCACAGCTCCAGAGATGTCCACGTTTGTCCACTGACCTAAACATCTGTGGCTTGATCCCAGTCATGCGCTGGGTCTTGAATTATGGAAGATGCTCCCCAATCTCACAATTTATTAATGTGTGACAGTGTTTGAAGTCAGTCACTGAAAATAATAGACTGTAGCTTCCTGCCCCAGAGTTGACAAACAACTGTCAATAAGTACTACATTTTGTGCAGCGTCCAACAGTGTAACCTAAAATTGTACAAATATTTCCAATTTCCAGTTTCAGCATAATTTTAGCTCAGTTGAAGGTTTGTTGCCCGTTCTGCAATGTATATATTTAGGTTTAAAGCTATTTATTTTTAAATACTTTCAAGAGGAGTTCCAACTCGCTGACTCCCAATCAAAATAGAATCAAAAGTCACGTGACTGAGAATAGTCTTATCATATTTTTGGTGGGTGGGGCTTAGCCTGGAGGTATAATTTAGACTCCCCAAACACTTAGGAAGCCCCGATCTCTCACACAAATTATAAACTGATTGTGCAATGATCAAAATCAATATGTGGATCTTTTTTCTGGCAGAAAAAATCAAAGCAATCTACAAAAAAAGTTTCAAATTGAGATCTTTAAAATTAAGTTTCCCTGTTCACCTGCAGTGTCTCAGTATAAAATTGTGCTAAAACACTAGTTGCAAGCCCTGCATGTTGTTTGTAAGGGAAACTGTGGAAATGATAGGGCTGGTCATGTTGCTTTACCAAGCATTTCACGCTCTAGAGAAAGGGAGAGTCAAAAGTCTCAAGATATTTGAACGTTATTCTGGTAATGAAGATATTCTGGTGTTTTGGAAGCGTGTGCATTCCTCCACATGCTTTTCTCTCCCAGAATATTCAGAAGCTTGGAGTGGGAGTCACTTTTGACCAGAGCAGAGCTGATGAAATGTGGCGTGATGTTTTCTGTGGCGAGCACAGCCCTGCTGAGGTCATTCATAATGATGTGTTTTTATATGATAATGACGGCTCTTTCAAGTGCTGTACATGCCGTCCTTGGAGCTCTAGATGGCTTTATATTCACCTTAATGCAATAGGAACACTTTCCTTTCAACACCTATTTCACGGCGCTGCTTCTGCACTTGTATGCCTTTTTTCATGTTTTCCCAAATAAGTTATTTTTTCAGCTTCACACTGGAACGCTGTGTACTTGAAATATTGTTGTGCAGTGTTGGACAGTGCTGAATTACCTCAGTAAATATATTAAGCTGTAAGTTACATTACATTGTCACGAGAAGTTGGGTGGACTGTTTCCTCATGTTTCCTCGTTTTAAACACATCTACTCAGCGGGGATCAAGTGTTCTGGTGTAACAGGCCAAAGTATATACATATATAAATGGTTGGAAATATTCAGATATGTTGTAGTCTTGTATTCTAATAGTAGGTATTTGTTAATGATTTTTTTAAAATTGGGAGGGGTCGGTTCTTCTTTCAAAGATGTTTTAAAACAAATGTGAGCATGTATTGGTATGAGCCATATACTATTGGAATGTGAACATCCTCAGTTTGAGGACATTTTCACTTTTCTCCTGCCACGTTTATTTTTTATATCCACCCAATGCTAGCAAGCCTGTTTCTGATCTCCCAATGTGGATGTAGCAGAACATATCTAAGTAAAATAACTTGATTAAAACAAACTAAAGCTCTTTTAAAATCTAAGAATTAATTTGCAGTGTTATTTAAAAAAATGTAAGTGGCATTGTGATAAGGCCAAGTGATTATTATGATCAATATTATATTTTAGTGTTAAAATAGGCCAGGTCAATCCAAGTGAACAAATTAACTCAAATAAATTAAGGGCCATGTCATTTGAATTCAGTGGCACTGACGAAGTGATGCACAAATATATGCCCTGTAGCCACTAAAAAGCACGCTGAATTTCCGTATACCCAATACAAATTCTGCAAACTCTGTGCGGTCCAGGAAGACCTTGCTATTCAGATGTTCTGCAGTGTGGCTTTAACCCTGTTTTAATGTTGTGCAGTGTGGCTTTAACCCTGTTCTGATGTCCCCAGAGTGGCTTTAATCATGTTCTAATGTTCTACCGTGTGGCGCTTATACTGTTCTAATGTTCAGCAGTGTGGCTTTAATCCTGTTTGAATGATCCGCAGTGTAGCTTTAACCCAGTACAAATGTTCAGCAGTGTGGCTTTAAAACTGTTCGAATGTTCTGCAATGTGGCTTAAACCTGTCATGATGACTGACATTTTTCTGAGGATGAAATGTCCTACAATGTACACAGTACTACAGATCTTATAGGGGTATAATATAAGGGGTATATATAACTTTAACCCTGGGCATAGTTCAGGTGGGGGCAAACTGTGGCCTGTTACACCGGTGTAATAATGGAATAATAGAAAAGTCCAACATTGTCTCAAAAATAATAACCAGTGGAATGTGTGTGCCACGAACTTCTACTACTTATTGAAATTTTTACAACATGCAAAATTATATTTTTTACAGTATTTCTTACTAACAACTGCCTTACTGAAAAAATAAACAATCCAAAATCCTCTCTGAAACATTCTTAGTAACTACTATGCAAACAAAATAAAATATATATACATATTTTTTAAAATGTAAAAAATATAGGACATTTTGATCATTTCTATGCTTATAATTGCTTATTTTATATACAAAAAAGACACATATATATATATTTCTTGAAAACCAGTAAAACCACCTGTTGATAGTTCTTATTCCTCATTCACAATCCGCAGACTTACAAGTGAGGGATTATTGGTATTGCATTATGTATTTTATTACATTACATTTTTCAGATATTCAGGATCACATTCCTAAGCCTCTCAGGGAGAATCTGAAAACATACACTTTATGAAATTCCTAAGCTTCACTTTCCCACTCTTGCCGAGTTGGTAACTGCACTGCCAAATCCCATAAGGTTCAGAACCATACGAGTGAAGCAGTGCATTGTGGGTATCTCATAACTGGGGTCAGCCTGTGATTTCCCGATGCCGTTAAAACACGCGGGGATAAGAGTAATCTCCGACATATAGGAGATCGCCGGAGCATATGGCAGTGAATGGATTACACGTCTTCCAAGAGCTCCATATGCCACGCGGCGCTCTCTCCTTGAACCACGGGGGAGGGGCATACGTCACCATGGAAACAATGCAGGTGCTGGACAGATGTTTGGAACCAGGCTGTGTGGAAAATCAGTTTGGTAAATAAGGTGCTTCTTTCACGCTATAATGTCTGCCGTGTTTGGACAAGGTGAAGACTGGTTTGGAGAGCGGTGTTGATTACGGCAGTCGTCTCATGTTTGAGATCGTTTTATTACTCGAGTTTTGTCATAGTCGGGCAGACACTGCTTGGATTTGGTGCAGCAGTTATGAATAGGAGATGGTTAAGATCTTAAGTTGATTCTTTTTGGAAATAAAAGCAATTATGTGGACACAAGTCAGAAAAGAGAGTTCTGAGATTAGGGTTGTGCGATATGGACCTGACTACATATGCCATTATAATTAAATTATGCGGAGCTTGCATTGATTTATTTTTTTATTTCAAGATTCACATATGAACACAGAAACAGGATTCCAGACATGAAATACAAGATATCAATTAAATAAGATAAATGTAACAAGTGAACTAAGATTCATGACAAAAGGTACCGATGGCTCTGTGTAGAGAGTGTCCAGTCTATTCCAGTTGGTCAGGGCAGCTGCTTTCACAACACGAGATCCTTCTCATCTAACTCCCATTCAACTCACAGTCATGTTTTCACCTGTGTGTTCCTCCGGAGACAGGATGTCTTTAACCCTGGTGTCCTCCTTAATGTTGCACTCTCAGGACACCTTCATGCCAAAAACGTACACAGCCAAAAAACTACTGCGATTTATCTTGTACTTTTTTGGTAAATTACTATTTTTAACAACTTAATACCTGCTCAAAACTACCAAACAGCAAAATTTAAGGCGAGATGCAGGTGAATGGAGGGGGGGTTGGAGATATCAATTTGAAACTTTTACTGTACATTATTGACATGAATATGAGAAAAAAAAATGAAAGTCTTCTGTCAATTTATGTTTTTATATAAAAATTAGCAAGAAAAATTGCAGAAAAACAGCCATAGTTGTCTATATTTCTGGCGGCAAACAAAATTATGGATGGAGCCAAGTTTTAATAATATGGTTTTATTTTGTTGGTATATTGCACACAAAGGCATGTTTCCAAGGATTTAAAAAAAAAAAAAAATCTTGTTTAGTTTAATAAGCTAGATATTAGTGAAAAAAATATCTAAAAATATCAAATTTTGCCTTGTTTTTCAGAGAATAATGCTCAGAAAATCCGGCTAGGAATTAAATATGAAAAAGTCCTTCTGATCATATCCTCGGAATATTGTTGACCCATGACTGGAAAGTGGAGTTTGTAGGAGCTGCTAAAGTGGAGACGTTGATGATGTGTCATAAAAATCTAGGTTTGAGAAAAGGGGTTTTTAAGTTTTGAAGCATCTGTGCATGCATCTCACTGTGCATGCCTGCCTTTTCGAAAATGCTCTCAACTTAAAGGACCATGTAAACTGGTACAAGACATTTTCTTATCATTGAAAGTATTTATACCAGTGTATGACATGTCTGGGATACAGTATGTAATATGAGCTATGGAGACAGCCTGAGTTAGTTGTGCAACACTGAGGCTGGTAAACAAGTCTTAACAATTAGAAGAACAAGAAACTGGCTGACTTTGTTGATTGAGAGAGCAGTTTATGAACTGTCACAACAGAACCAAATCCAAGGGCCACAATGTCCATCATTAAAACGTAAACCAGTTCTCAGTGTTAATACTCTCAAATGATTATCCCTAATAGATCATTTTGATGCGCTGGTTGGCAACTCTCTCTTTGAGTTGCTAGTGTTTCATTTTAGTCCCACTTTTAATTAATTGCTTTTACTTTGGCGGCATGAAATATGTTGTTTTAGACTTTCTGCATTGGATTCCATAGATTGAACCCAAAAGTCCATAAGCCGTCACTGGACCTGGTCTTAGCAAGAACTGTCCCATAATTTCTTATTCCTATTAACTGTTTTTTTTTTTCAATTTAAGTAATAAAACATAAAATGAGAAGAAGGAATGTCTGGGGGAAAAAAATGCATTTATAGATTAGCCTGGTTAACACCTGACTAAATCACAAGTGAAATTGGTCTGGGGAAGAGGCTAAAATGAGGCGTGGTTAACGACCTCATTGAGCCAATATTGCCCGATACAAGTGTCCGTCACAAGTGTCTGTATGCTGCTGTTACGGTGCATTCCAGGCGACTATGTTTCCCACTTGAAAAGGACGAGACTCGACCTCAGAGCCTTTTGGCTGAATAAACTTGTATGTAAACACAACGGCTAATGCTATAGCAGGAGCTAATACTATGCTAATGCTAAAACAGGAGCTAATACGATATTATGTGGAATTTTTCTCTCCGTAATTTCCCGGTTTCCCAGCAATGATGGGAAAGCGTGGGAAAAAGACGGCTGCCACGCTCAAAGTGACTTCCTGGATTTCTCGCTCCCTCGCTGAAAAATGTAATAAAATCTGCATCGCTCTGGCATTAAAGCTACAATATTAATGGGGAAAACTAGCTAACCACTGAGAAAAAAAAAAATGTTTTCACCTGTCGATGTTTTAAGAAAAGCTAATTTGTAAGAACAAAAAGTATAATCTGCTGCATTTGAAAGCACAAATCAGGCACATGCTGTACTTAGCACATATGATATCAGCCCCCGCCTGCCTGCAGCCCTCCATCACCTGCTCATGAGTGACCCAGATGTGCGGCCCACTCTCCTCGCCACCGCCTCCACCAAAGCTGCTTCTCAAAAACAGCCTTATTTTAGTCGCTTCTCTAACCAAAGACAACAGCAGAACCGCAGCATGTGGGATGACTCAGACTCAAGAATGAGCAGAAGCATTTCAATAATACATGCACGGGAAACCCCACAATGCTTTGTGGTGGGGTAAATAAAAGCGCTGGGCTGTGACGGTGAAGCGAGTGGAGAAGGCGGAGGGGAAGTGTGCATGTGTGGCGGGATGAGTGGTCTGCTGTTAATGGGAGAGAGAGCGCTTCCGAGGCTTATGTAACGCAGGAATACTGGAGCGAGGACCCAGGAACAACGCTGCAGCCACACTCACAGACTGTGATCCCAATAACATTCACACACATGTAAATTAACAACAGGGTAAACAAAAAATGTGTAAAAGATAATACAGTGTCAATGAAAGAATTTACAGGAAAGTACATAATATGCAAAGTATGTTTTGTATTTATAGGTGAGAAGCTGCTGGTGAAAGCATAGATGTTTCACGCAGTGGTTAATGTTGAGATTTGTACCTACTTTTCTCCTTAATCTTAGCTTTCGAATCAGAGGGGATGTAGGATCTTGTTTAGTTTTTGAGTAACGTGGTCATTAGAGAATAAATGTGTAAAAAAAGATCAATTAAAGATGGACGTTGCTGTTGCTGATCTCACAGAAGGGATATATGTTTCATCACCTGCTAGTTGCAGATTTACTGGATGCAGTGCTGAGGTTTACTCTGGTTTTATTCCAACCTCGGTTTGACTGCACTTTGGCCCTTTTTGTCGCACTTGACAAAACTTTCCAATTCGTATTCTTTCTTGGAGTCTCTGTTGAGGTAAACTTGAGGCTGGTCTCTTAAGATCCATCTTTAGTTTCCACACTAGGGAAGCTGTTCAGGGAAGGGAAGCTCATAGTAACGTGTGTAAAGGCGCCGCTTACACCAGGTGTGAACGTGCTGTGCATCACACCTACATGCACGCCCCTGGATTTGCCCCAAATCACTCCCAACCTCAATGAAAAGATTATGTCATTTTAAACATCAGACATGTGAAATCATAATTAAATATTAATAATTAAATATTATGTGTAATTAAACTTATATATTTTCACCTGCAGCGCCTCAACTTAAAATGTTCAGGACTGATGTGGTACTCCGTCAGAGAGAGCGTTACTAAAAATCAGATTATTCAGGATATGTAGAGTCTAGTAAACATCTCCTAAACCCATTGAAGCATGGGGACACAGGAGGCCCTCACTCACTGTTGTTGTTGCAATCTTCACAATCTATTCATGTTGTTTCCTTCCAGTATTCCAAATAATGCCACTCTTACACTCGGATTCATCCGTCCTTTGCTTTGAACACGACAGCTCCTCTGCCGTGCCAGTTCAACTTCATGACATGCATTGTGGATGACAAAGACATGTTTTACTCCAAAACTAAAGACTTTCCACAGTGTACATGACAAGTATGCGCCTCAGTGACACGCAAAACCCTGACGGCACTTTCACTTTGGATAAAACTAAACCAGACCTGACACTTGTCACTGACCACTTCACATTTCTTTTCACATTTTGCACCACACACAGTCCCAAAGCCCAGTGCTGTGTTCGACAGAGAAATGCTCTAAAGCTGCCTGGTTTATGACAATGCAGCCAGCCACGTTTTATTGTTCACAGTTAAATGAATTGTGGCTTATTGCAGTGAGATATGGGTGAAAGCTATCGCCGGTCTGAGCTCCTGAGGACAGACAGTCTGGCTTTGATAATGTGCGACATGAGAGCTGTAATGGAAGTGTCAGGAAACAACACTCTCTCATTCCTCCCAACTAACAGAATTATGCCTTCATAAAAGCAGCTTTCATTGAACTGCTGCTGGAAGTATGTGTGTGCAGAGCTCAATTGTTGGTTTTGCCTATAATAAATCTACATTAATTCATGCATTAAGGGGAGACACTGTAGGCAATAATCATTGTTTTCCAGTTTGGTCTCTTAACATATGTTTTTAACAAAAACGCCTGATCTTCACAGTAACATGTTTAATTATTGCAATGATTAAATGTGTCTTCATTGTTTAAATGGGAAGTTGTAATTTCAATGGCCATTTTCTCAAAATGCATCTTTAAATATTTAATTCTTAGCCTGATTTATTGAGATTTAAATTTGAAAACACAAGGCGTAACTTGATTTTTCACTAACAATTTTCCCACTAATGCGTAGCTTATTTTAAAATAAAATAGGTTTTCCAAAACACGTTCTAAAAAAAAATCTTTGCAACAAACACAGTATATCTAAGAAATAAGCCCATACATTTAAACCTGGTTAAAACCATTGTTCAGATATTGTCGCTGTAAATATTGGCAATATTCTGCCTTTTAAAGCTTAAAATGACTAATTTTTATTAAAAAAAACATATGCAATACATTTTATACTTTCTTCACTTTGTGTCAGTATTCTACAGCAAAGTTTTCAAATTGATATCTATAAATGAAACAAAAAGTCCCAGCTCACCTGCAGTGTCAACTGGACAGAGTTTTAAACACATGTACTTTAGCAGTACTTATCAGTTTGGCTCAGTGGCTCAAACGTCCTGCACATGCACATGTTTTGAATGGATGCTGCTCGGTCTTTGAAAACGTCATTGTTGGCTCCTGAAACAGTCATGCACACGAGAAGCCCCTGGCTCTGATGGCTCTGTTGGTGCAGCAGGTGTGGGATGTGCTCCAGTGAGGCCAGTGTGCAGGGGCCCTCAGCACTGGCCCCTCAGCACTGGCCCCTCAGCACTGGCCCCTCAGCACTGGTCTTTCAGCACTGGCCCCTCAGCACTAGCCCCTCAGCACTAGCCCCTCAGCACTGGTCTTTCAGCACTGGCCCCTCTGCACTGGCCCCTCAGCACTGGCCCTTCAGCACTGGCCCTTCAGCACTGGCCCCTCAGCACTGGTCTTTCAGCACTGGCCCCTCTGCACTGGCCGCACAGCACTGGCCCCTCAGCACTGGCCCCTCAGCACTGGCCCCTCAGCACTAGCCCCTCAGCACTGGCCCTTCAGCACTGGCCCCTCTG
>JAADKR020377165.1:0-14190 GCA_011763505.2 Lythrypnus dalli | reverse complement strand
TGTTCTCACAATTTTTTGCTTCTGTTTATCCCAGATTTTCCTTGGTCTGCCACTTTGAGCCTTAACTTGAACTGTGCCTGTGGTCTACCATTCGCTCAGTATGTCCCTAACTGTCAAAACAGAAAACTGAAATCTTTGAGACAGCTTTTGGGATCCTTCCCCTCATCCAAGATGTTAAAAAATCTTTGTTTTCAGGTCATTTGACAGTTCTTTTGAGACTCCCATGTTGCTACTCTTCAGAGAAGATCTCTCCTTTAAAGCACAAATAAACCAGGCCTGTAAACAGCGTTTTTTCACCTGCGCAACATTGCTAAAATAGGAAACATTTTGCCTAAATGTGATGCGAAAAAACGTATTCATGCATTTGTTTCGTCAAGGCTCAACTATTGCAACTCCCTGCTCACTGTGTGCCCAAAAAGTTCTCTGAGAAGTTTTCAACTTGTTCAAGATGCAGCTGCAAGATTATTATCTAAGACAAATAGGAGGGAGCACATTACTCCTGTGCTCAAGTCTCTTTATTGGCTTCCTGTTGGATTTAAAATAAAATTCAAAATCCTTATAAGGTCATAAAGGACACAGGCTGATATGGCATTAAAACGTCTTGAAGATAGATTGGAGCTAACAGAGCTCTTCGCTCTCAAAACGCAGGACTTATGGTGATTCCTCGAATCTGTAAAAGAACAATTGGAGGTAGAACCTTTAGCTACCAACCTCCAGTTTTATGGACTCAGCTTCCAGCTCATGTTAAAGAAGTGGATACAGTTTGTACATTCAAGACTAGGCTTAAAACATTCCTTTTCGAATAAGCCTTTTGTTAGATCAGCTACAACTCTAAACCCACAGATTAAAGCTGCCCTAGGAGTAATAATGCTGGGGGAAGTATGGTACACTCAGCCCTGTCCTCTTTTTCTTCTTACTCGATCATCCATGTCTTGAATTCGTTGCACTATTACGTTTGATTTTTTAGTCTGGTCATTGCTATTCACATGATGTCCTCTGTCTCCTGTCCCATTCCTCCTGTGGAGTGGGACATGTTTTTCAGCTGCCTATCCAGCCGGACTGTGGCTCTGGGGTCTTTCGTGATGGACTTCAACTCTGGGATCCTTCGTGCTGGACTTCAGCTCTGGGGTCTCCAGTGATGGACTTCAGCCCCGCAATGTCCGGTTGTATCTGACCAGCCGGGTCACCCTTACAGCCCCTTGAGGCAACGTGTGTTGTGATATCGGGCTATAGAAAACTAACTTGATTGATAACTTGATTGATTGGTGAAAGGGATCATGAGTAAGAAGGCCAGAAAGGGTCGCTGTCTGCGCCACGTACTGGTTTTATGCAGCGTACTCCCCAACAACACTTCGTGATAAACACACTGCAAAGAGTGAGTCTGGTATTTTTTTTTACTCTGGCACAAAAGCTAAGATGTTAAGGAGAAAACTAGATGCAAATCTCAACATTGACCATTGCTTGAACAGTCAATGCTTTCACCTGCAGCGTCTTGCCTGAAGCCTGTACCTCACCTGTGTTTCCTTCCTGCAGGTACAGTCCCACCCCTCAGAGGATTACCCAGCCCACCACAGCCACGGCCAATCACAGCTGGAGCCAGGACTCAAGAGGACCAATCAGGAGTTAGGAAGCACAGTTAGCCTCCAGGTCCCGGATGCCAGGGCCAATCACAGGCCGGATTTCATCCTGCTGGTCAATCAGAGCTCAGAGGGGGAGGCGCCCGTGCTCTACCCCGACCAATGGGATGACAGAGTCAGCCTGGCCGGACAGTAAGCCCCACCTACTCACCATCAGTAGCCAATCACACAACCAGATGATTTCTAAGCTTTGTAGAGTATGCACATAAACCTAAACAGATATAGAACCTTTATAAATATCCCGGACTTTACACTAATTTGTTTCTGTGCCTATGCTGTTTCTATGCCAACTGATGTCTTTCTTGTACGTTGATTTTTAAAGTCTGGTCTCCGGCCCACTAGTGGTTTGTCATCGTCCTCTCGTGGTCCGTGAAAAGATTTCTTAAACATTTTATGGCAGTGTTTCTAAAAATTGCCATTTATTTAAGAAGATTTTTTTAATTGCACTTGCAGTACTGTAAGACAAGAAATTCCAATTTTTCCCTACTTTCAAAATGTTCTTGCATCTGACGTGTTTGCTTTTACTGCTCAGTCTCAACAAAGTAAAAATATATTCAAGCTGAGCGATCAGCTGTTAGTACTTTTCTCCACTATAAAATAAAAATGGATTCATATCAGCATTTTCTGATCTTTTTACGGCATTTGTGGTTTGTCCATTAATTGTTTGACTTTAAACAGTTTCCTCTGAAACATTTATTTTAATACCTTTTTGTTGTTTTTGGAGGCGCGTTAAGAGTGGGATTCTGTTGGTGGTCCTCAAAAACAAAACTGACAGATAAAATGGTCCCTGGACTGAAAAAGTTGGAGAAACACTGCTCTTGTGTGTTCAGCGAGTTCGTGGTGCAGGACGTGGGGGACAGAGGAGAAAAACCGTCCCCAGACAGTGGCTGCTCCCTGGGCTTCAGCAGCAGATCCAGCCCTGAGAGGCCCACAGGTTTGTTACTCGATTCTACTCTGTCAGCATAAAATTTACTATAACTCTTCTCCGCCTGTCTGTCAGAGTAAACTTTACTGTAAGGCTGTGTCTCAATTCTCCCCCTTGGCCCTTTGCCTTACCCCTCCGCCTCTTTTGTACGCGTTCACGAGAAACAGAGTTGCGTCTCAATTCTGATCTCTGTTCATAACCCTCTGCGTGGAGAAATTTCGGGCACACAAACGTAAGTGGCTTTTTATTGCTAATAACAGGTTTATACTGTTATAACTTCCCAAAAACCTTCGGGACAGTTGCAGACGACAGCAGCCTCGATGCAGACGGATGCACGCTACGTATGCTGTGGTTTTGAACATTATCCTAACTTTTCTCCTTTGCTGAAGTGCTTTACTTTACTTTTTTTTTTTAAACTAATGAAAGAATGCATGAATAAATGCTACGATAAAATACTTATCCACAGGTCTTATCCAATAGAGCCACAGGTCTTAGGTCTATGACTCTATTCTACTCTGTCAGAATAAACTTTGCTATAACTACTCAGCCTGAGGCCACAGGTCTGTTACTCTATTTTACTGTACCAGAGTTAAATTGACCCTAGTCAACTCGTCTCTGGTTTCCATGGTGACCGACTCGTCTCTGGTTATTGTGGTTACAGACTCTGAGCGGCTCAGTGCTGATGGAAAGTCGTCGGACCTGGACGAGGAGGAAGACGAGGGGCCCATGGCAGAAAGGGACACAGTCCCTCAAACCCCGGACCAGGAAGCGTTTCTGAAGGAGCATTTTGGGACATTAGGCCACGCCTCCCCAAAAAGTGAATTACCTCCTGCGTCCATAGGGCGAATGGTTCTTCCACATGCATTGAAAATCATGAAAAAAAAAAAAAATTGGATCTTAAAAATGGCCTTATAAGGATTTTTCTGGAGCCTCAGCGTTGATATTTTTTGGCTATGTTTAATGTACTCTCTGCGTTTAAAGTGAGTTTTATCAGCGCTCTGGTCAAGACCTTGCCTTGAGCTGAGAGAATAACACTTCAAAAAACTAAAGTACCATGTTACCATACCTACAGTTCTATGAATCCCCTATGAACTCCAGAGGGCGTTGCTGAAAGCAGTGAAATGATCTCTTCGCACATGCACAGTTTGAGTAGTAATGCCACACCTGTGACCCCGGATGACGCTCCAGAGGTAATTCTATGTCATCCATTGTTCTGTTCCTGTTTCTCATGGAAACTTAAGGATTCTGAGTGTCAGAGAAGCTCTGGCGGTCACATGGGATGCATAGAACCATAGTTACATGCATAACTTTTGTTCTTTTTCATCCCTCTTGACCGCCAGAGGGCAGTGCTGAAAGCACTGAATGCCTAGTACCAACTATGTCACAAGAAATCCTGTGTACATACATCACAGAGAAGACTCTGAGGATCCCTTGCCCAGAGGGTGAGGGGCAGCCACATCGACATCGTAGAATCTGGTAAATGCGCTCAGGAAGCCCATAACGCTGCAGCACATGTTGTGTCCAATGGAACCCCACTCATAGCTGCCCACGAAGTGGAGACACTCCTGGTAGAGTGGGCCTTCACACTGACAATTACTGGCAGAGCACCGGCACGCTATTTGAAAAGAGGGCAACTCATCCTGGAACCTCCATAATGAGTAACCACTGGTCTGAGCGTCTTATATCTGCAGTAGCCGCAACAGATGCCTCCAGTGCCCTCATTAGGCACAGCAACTTCAAAACAACCCCAGCCACTACTGAATGGGTCTGAAAATATGCCAAGCACAATGGCTGGTTACAGTGAGCGCTGGACAACACTTTAGGGACAAAAGCGGCGATTGGTCACAGAGCATCCCCAGAACCATCTGGACCCCACGTGAGATAGGAGGGGCTAACAGCAAGAGCATGTAACTCACTAACCATTTAAACAGAGTAAACAGAGACAATAGCAGCAAAGAAGCAGTCTCACAAGAGAGTCACTTGACATCCGCTTGCATCAAAGGCTCAAATGGAGGATGGCACAGTGCTTCAAGAACCAAGAGCAGATCCCAAACGGGTGCTTGGGGATCTGCAAACTGTGGACCTAGCCTACGAACCCAAGCAGAAAAAGAGACCGAATTTATGGCTCTCCACTGTACAAGTGGGGAGCTGAGTGAGTCCTTTGGATAGGATCAGAAAAGCTGGTCAGCTGCAGTGCGACCCTTCCAGCGGCCACACCCACAGCTGGAATTGTTGAGGATTGGGGTGCCATATTTGTCCCATCAACTGAAACAATAGATCACCCCCGGTCGAAAGACACCATGGGATGACGTGACACAGAGATTCCAAATCAAGTGCACCACTTCGCTGTGAAGGGACCACTCTTCGGGTGCAAACATGTAGCCAGCTCGAGAGTTCGTGACATGGCAAATACAGTGGGATGCAAAAGTTCATTTGTTTGTTCATTTTCATGATTTTCCTTTATAAATCATTGTTTTTGGGATAAACAAACAACAGGTAAATATTTGATACAGGAGACAAACACAGTGATATCTGAGAAGTGAAACTAAGTTTATAGGATTTACAGAAAGTGTGCAATAAGTGTTTAAACAAAATGAGTTAGGTGCATACATTTTGGCACCACAACAAAAAAAATAAAGTCAATATTTAGTAGATAGTTTAGTAGAAATAACAGCTTCTAAACGCTTCCTATAACTTGTAATTCGAGTCTGGATTCTGGTTGAAGGTATTTTGGACCATTCTTCCTTACAAAACATCTCTAGTTCATTCAGGTGTGATGTTTTCCGAGCATGGACAGGTCTCTTTCAGTCACACCACAGATTTTCAATAATATTCAGGTCTGGGGACTGAGATGGCCATTCCAGAACATTGTACTTGTTCCTCTGCATCAATGCCTTAGTAGATTTTGAGCAGTGTTTAGGGCCGTTGTCTTGTTAAAAGATCCAGCCCTGGGCAGCTTCAGCTTTGTCACTGATTCCTGGACATTGGTCTTCAGAATCTGCTGATATTGAGTGGAATTCATGCATCCCTCAACTTTAATATGATTCCCAGTCCCTGCACTGGCCACACAGCCCTACAGCAGGATGGAACCACCACCAAAATTTACTGCAAGCAGCAGGTGTTTTTCTTAGAATGCTTTGTTATATTTTCTCCATGCATAACGCTTCTTGTTATGTCCAAATAAGTCAGTTTTAGTGTAATCCACAGCACCTTGTTTCAAAATGACGCTGGCTTGTCCAAATGTGATTTAGCAAATCTCAAGTGACTCTGTTTGTGATGTGGGCGAAGAAAAGGCTTCTTCTGCATTACACTCCCATGCAGCATCTCCTTGTGCTGCATAGTTGAATGGTGCACAATGACTCCATCTGCAACAAGATGATTGGTGCTGCTCTGTGGGTTGACTATGACGGTTCTCACCATTCTTCGCTTCTGTTTATCCCAGATTTCTCTAGATCAAGCCTTAACTTGAACCGTGCCTGTGGTTCTCCATTTCCTCAGTTTGTTCCTAACTGTCGAAACAGACAACTGAAATCTCTGAGACAGCTTTTTGTGTCCTTCCCCTAATCCATGATGGTGAACAATCTTTGTTTTCGGGTCATTTGACAGTTCCATGTCACAAGTGTGACTCATTTGGCATTGCTACTCGAACTATGCGCGAAGGGATCATTTAGTGCTTTCAGCACCCCACTCAATCAGGGGAGATGAAATAGAACCTGACTTTCAGTTTGGATTTGCGGCAAGGTCAGCGCTGGGTGAAACCGTTCTGGGTTTGAACAATGATACATTTGTATTCAGAAATGCAGAACAAAGTGCTAAACTGTAGAAGAAGGAAAAGATGAATTAAACAGGATTAACCTGGCAATTACGTACCACTGTGTGAATGGAGTGAAATGCTACTCCAGGGAACAACGTTACAACATGGTTTAAGGGGAGATATTGGAGCAAAACTCAATTGAAGAAAAATCCCTAATCTCCACAATAACATGATTAATTATCGCACTGATTGTTTTTTCAGAAGGGATTTTGTTATATGTAATTCCCAGCCAGATTTATTGAGTTTGAAAAAACAAGGCGAAATTTGAATTTTTACTGATTTTTCTCCTAAGACACAGCTTATTTAAAAACTAAACAAGATCTAAAATTCCCTCTGAAGAAAAGTCTTTGTAACTAATATATCTACAAAATAAACCTATACATTTAAACTTGCTCAATCAATTGTTCGTATTTCGTTGTCAAAAATATTCAATGGCCATTTTTAGGCTTAACATTAACCTAATTTTTAAATGAAAACATAAAATTACAGAAAACTTGCAGTACATTTTTTCCTCACATTTATGTCAATCTACAGCAAAAGTTTCAAATGAATATCTCTACTATTATTTCTTCCCTATTAACCTGCAGTGTTTAAAGCTCTAATCATTCCAGGCCTGTTTTACTATTATTACTGCACAAATTTGTCAGAAATGCTCAAAATATTGTTCACGTTCAGCTCCAGTTATGGGTAAAATTGTTTAGGGGAGATTTGCAAATCTGAAGAAATGAAATATGCACAGATTTCTTTATGCTAGTCGGATTAAATATATTTGTGTTTGTAGGAAGCCCGAGCGGAGCGTCTCACAGCTCTTCAGAGTCTCTCAGCATCTCCTCCAGGTTCCTGTCCCACTCCTCTGCACATAGGTACTACTACTATTGCTGCCAAAACTACTACTACTATTGCTGCTGCTGCTAGTACTACAACTACTACTAGTACTACTATTGTTACTACTGCTACTAATACTACCCTGTTCCTCAGTCGAGCTGTGGTGTCTCTCGCGTCTCGATCTGATGGAAAGACTCCTCTGGTCTCGGAAGTCCACCCTCTCAGACTGGACCAGGACCAGAACCGATACCAGAGCCAGAACCAGGACCAGAACCAGAATGTAGAGGTGGGTAATATATAATTTAGAACAGGGGTGCCCAATCCTTTTAAGCTTGCGATCTACTTTCAATGCCAGCAAGGCCTGAGATCTACCAACAGATTTATATGAAGGGCACGAGAGGACAGTTTGTTTATGGTTATTATTATTAATTAAACATTTAAAGTTTTGAAAATAACATGTATAATAAATGAAACAATAACATATAATATAACCAAATAAAATAAAGACATTTTCAACTTAATAAATGCAGCCAACAAGTGTTTTTTATGCGGTGTTATCTCAGTTCAAGAATCCTACACTGCGAACAATGTCAGCTGTTTTGGGCATCTAGCAACAACAAACTGCTCTTTGAAGGACAGAAACAGAGTGAACAGGTTGGAGGGATGTATTCTATGGCTCGACCTGTGTCCTCTTCCTTTCTTGTTTCGTCGAGTGTGTGGGCGAGAAGAGCATCGCCGTATAACGCGTCAAGCTGCCGCTATAGGTGAGACCAAAGTGAAGGAAAGAGGCTGAAATGCACCCAGTGATAGTCATTTTTGATGTGGAATACATTCCACAGTCAATCAATAAATATTGATTCTACTGTGGAAGAAAACAGTATCCATTGTTTTACTGTTTCTTTATTAATATTATATTTTCCAGGATTTCGGCGCGTTTCACGGCCTTCAGCTTTTCCGCGATTTCAGCGAGTTGTACGTCAAAACGTTCCCCGTTTTTTTGGGAGAATTCTGCTATTACTTTTAGGAATTCTGCGATTTATTGTTTTACCGCAGTTGGTCGGCATTCCGCCTATTTTTTAGACTTATAATGGGGCTTCCCCAAATTCACGTTTTTTCTGCAGGATCGGGAATTCTGCCCTTTTCATTTCAATGGAGAATTTTGCTGCATTCCTTTTAATACGACTTCACAGAAAGTTGTGCTTTTCAGTGAATTCTGCAGTTTTGCGCACTTTTTCTGAGATTTCAGTTTCTGCCACTTGTGCGTTTTCAGAAAATTTACGCCTTCTGCAGTTTTTGGTTAGAATTCTGCCTTTACTTCCCATTGACTAATAATGGAGATTCCACAAAATCTTGTTTTTTAGTGTGATTTTTCGCTTTTTTTCTGCGATTTCTGCTATTTGTGCATGTTCAGCTTCCACCACTTGTGCGTTTTCAGAAAATGTACACTTGCTTCAGTTTTGGGTTAGAATTCTGCCTTTACTTCCCATAGACTCATAATGGGGCTTCCTCTATTCATGTTTTTCTGCGATTTTTCGAACTTCTGCGAATTCTACGAGTTGTGCCTGTTCAGCATCCTCCACTTATGCATTTTCAGAAAAATTCCGTGCTTTGCAGTTTTTGGTTAGATATCTGCCTTTACTTCCCATAGACTTGTAATGGGGCTTCTGCAAATTCATGTATTGCTGCAATTGTTCACACTTTTTCTGCTATTTGTGCGTTTTGTGCGATTCAGAATTCTGCACTACTTTTAGGAATTCTGCAATTTCTCGTTTTTCCGCAATTGGTCGGAACTGCCCCTTTTTTCCCCATTGACTTATAATAGGGCTTCCGCAAATTCACGTTTTTCTGCAATTTTTCACACTTTTTCTGCGATTTGTGCCTGTTTAGCGTTCTCCACTTGTGCGTTTTCAGAAAAAAATCCGCGTTCTGCAGTTTTTGGCTAGAATTCGGCCTCTACTTCCTTTTGACTTATAAAGGCAAATTCATGTATTGCTGCAATTGTTCACACTTTTTCTGCGATTTCTGCAATTTGCCCCTGTTAAGGTTCTGCCACTTTTGCTTTAACAGTTTTCCGCAATCAGTCAGAATTACTCCTATATTTCCCATTGACTTCAGCGGATTCCACATTCAGCTTCAGCTTCAGCCATTGAAAAAGTTTCTAGTTACCTTTGTTTCTAGTTACCTGTGCTTGTTTGCATTTTTGTCTAGAACCTAAATCTATCAAACTGGTCATTCCGCGTGTAAAGCCAGTGCCAAATGCGAGCGAGACAATCTGGCGAGGTAGGACTTTACGATCTACTGGATTTGTGTGTGCGATCTACTGGTAGCTTGTGATCAATGTGACCATTGTAATGGGCACTCTGGTCTAGAAGATAATATCAAATTTATTTCTTGTGCAAATATACAACATCAAGTTTATCTCCAACACCAAGAAACCAACCAAAACATTGCAAACATTTCTACTAAAACATGAAAAATTAACAATACTTGATTTATTTTATTTTTGAACGACAAAGAAATCAAAATGAACATTATGATGTTTTCAAAAAAGTCCCTAAAAATATCTCCATATTCATTTTTATCTATATCGCCCAGTCCAACCAGGGGGGTCCTCAGACCTCGCCCTTCGACTTCAGGCCCCTGACAGACCTCAGGCAGAAGCATACACTGGGACTAAACACGGATCCAGACCAGGACCTGGACAAGCACCCACCGAGGCCCGAGGTGACCGAGGCAGGGCCCCCCGTGGTCCCTGTGGCCCCCCAGGCTCCGGGTTTTACCCAGGCCAAGACTGAGGCACCGGGGGAGCAGACGGCGCCCCCTAGAGCTGCTCTATTCAAGAAGAAATCCCCGGATTCTCGACGCAGCCAGGGGCCGAACCAGAGCCTGGGTCTGAGGAAGAGCCAGTCAGTGACCAGCCTCCTGCACGAGCTCGGTGAGACTTTCACACTCCACTTTCACTCTTCACTTTCACTGTCCTATCTGGAGTGTTTTTCAAAGTATGGTCCCACTGGAGGTCCTCAGAGGCGCTGTAGGGAGGCCTTCAAAGCTGGTCTTCAGAATACTACATTAAGTTGAGACACTGCAGGCGAAAGCATGGATTATTCACACAGTAGCCAATGTTGAGATGTGTACCTAATTCTCTTCTTAACTTCTTAGCTTAAAAAGAAATAAAGGACAAAACTCTCCCTTCACAGTGTGTATTTTATTAACTTTCATTGGCGAGTGTGGCGCAGAAAACCGGGAAGTGACACAGACAGCGCCACTTTCTCATGAACCCTTTCACCAATATTGACATCATTTGCATCCATGTGTCATACGTCAAACAAAGGACATGAGTATGTAGTCCAAATGACGGTAATTTCTTCTCAGAGCATTTCCAAAGCGGAAATGCCGGTAGCAGGTAAGATGAATGCGTAGACGCTTCAAAATGTAAAGCCCCTTTTCTCAAAATGAGCATTTTATTACCATCTGTCATCAACATCTCCACTTTGGTAGCTCTTACACACTCCAAACTTTCCAGTCTAGGCAGTTTTAACAACATTTCCAAGTTATGTTCAGAGAGATTTTTTATATATTTAGTTCCTAGCCTGATTTATTGAACGGTAAACCTTAAAAACAAGGTGAAATTTGATCTATTTATTTTATTTAAACATTTTTTCACTAATACTAGCTTCTTAAAAAACCAAACAGTGATCCAAAATTCCCTCTGAACAAATCTTTGTATCTAATATACAAAGATATGTATATTTATTGGTATATTTGTATACCAATATATTTGTATGTATTTTTTGGTATATCCAATATACCAATAAAATAAAACCACATATTTAACTGCTCTTAGCACCCTTCGCCCTCCAGCCCCCCCCCCAGTCCCCCTTCTCCTTCACACCGGACCAGGTGAGGAGAGAGCTGAGGCGGCTAAAGCAGAGGAAAGCCGCAGGACCAGACGGCATCAGTCCCAGGCTGCTAAGGGGTACAAAAGAGAATTGAGACGCAGCCTTAGGCTATTAAAGGTTCAGCGGTCACCACTATACCCCTACCTATACCTCAAAAATTGAAGTTTTGATGATTTGTTTGGCAGGTTGCATGTACATTATACACAATATATTTCAAACAAAAATATATTACATATATGCTATAATTTGTAAGATGCTATAGAATCTAGTAACCGTAGATGACCACAGTGATGTCCCAGGTTATACTAGGAGCTTTAATTAGGCCCGAGCGCCATACATTGGCGTAAGGGCCTATTTGTACTGCAACGCAGTGCGCCAGAGGTGCACGCAAGCGCACGAAGACAGCGTGAAGCGCTGTTCCCAGTGTGCACGCCACCTGGCCACGACAGTGATCACACATACGTACCTCTGGTATGAAGGCCATATGCTTGTTATTGCATAGAAATGAAAGTTATTGCATAAAAGTGAGAAAAAAGGCACGAAAAGCGCACAAGGACAGCGCTTCGCGCCCATGAACTGTCTACGTCAAACAGTGATCAGAAATACCTCTGGTATGGGGGCATATGCTTGTTATTGCATAGAAATTAATGGATGCTAACGGGGCGCTAACGCTAATCGCGCGTTCGGAGGTGGAAAAAAAAAAAAAAAACTTTTTTTTTTCTTCTGCTCTTTGAGCAGGAATTTGACCCCCTGAACATACTCGAAAACTCACAAATTTGTGCCCAAAATTCAGGTCTGGCGAAACATTTATTTAAATATGTGTTTTATAGTTGGCGAATAAAAAGTGGCGCGTCAACGCCACCTACAAAAGTGAAAATACATTACGCCTATGGGGGAGGGGTCAGCATAAAGTTTGTCGTAGAGCCACGGCACTCGGTACACACATCTGTCATGTGACAGCAAGCAAAAAATATTATTGTGGCCACGCCCTTTGACGCACCGGAAGTCGGCCATCTTGGATTGAAGGTTGCAAAATGCTGAGTCAGCGTTTTTGCACACGTCGCATTTTAACAAACTCCTCCTAGGGCGTTTCACAAAACGAGCTCAAATTTGGTGTACATCAGCTAGAGAATGGGGCATCAAAAGTTATCGAAAGTTTTTTGATAATTTTTACGGTTTCCGAGATTTAGAGCTTCAAACTTAAATTATACTTAAAAAAATAGTCTTGTTCGCACATAAAAGCTCGAATCAAAAATCCGAAATATACTAAATGTGACCCCCTCCCAGCCGCACGCAACAAATGTGCAACGGTGACAGTGGGTGCGATAATTAAACAAAAAATTACATGGAGGCAGAAATTTTAGTTTGTTGGAATTGGACCAAACTTGGCAGAAACATCCTTGATGGGGTCCCATATCCTAAATTGTATCATGTTGCCACGGCAACGACCAAAAGCCCCCATGTTATTCCAATGAGAGAGGCCCAAAAAACTCCCATTATAGAAAAAATTAATAGTTCCATGAAAACTCCCAAAACTCCCCACATTAATCCCTTGTCTTACACTGATCAAAAAAGTCAATCGGACCTAGGCTGTATTTTGCATTGTGTTGCCGTGGCGATGGCCAACATGTCCCATGTTATCCCTATGGAGAGACTCGCACAGAGCTCCTTCAGACACGAATGTGACTCTCATCAGAAACACTTGTGAACCTCAAGCAAAAACCTTTTACTGTGATAAAGTACATCATAATGGGCGCGATAGCGCCCCCTGTAGGATGAAGAAAATCTTTAATTTGAAGAGGATTAAGTATGTGTTTATGAACAAGGGATTAATACAGTTCAGTATAATAAGTAAGTAGTGGGCGCGTTAGCGCCCTCATCAGGTGCATGTAGACAGTGGTCGTGGACGTGTGGCAAGGGCCGCTTACTGCTGCTAAATAAAAAAAATAATGGAGTAAAACTATTTTTTAGGAGAGAGGCAAAAATGCAGCTTGGATGTTTAACGCAAAAGGTTAAATGCAGTGAGAAAGCTACGGCGTGGAGTGGGCTAACGCGCCCTCTGTAGGGCAGCACGGCCCGTGAGGGCCGTTCGATGCCGCTTGTTATTAATGTTTTATTGTTTAGGTTCATTAGTTTAAAACAGTGTTCCATTAATGCCATTTTTCTTCCTGTTTCCACATGTTATTTTTTATAGGTTTTAAAGGTCAAACATTATGAATTCTGTTAAATAAACTTAATTATTATTAATTAGGCAAGGCATCTTCAGGTCAATACCCACTGTCGACGCATTATTTTAAGTCTAATCCTGGAGCTTTCTAGTCTGGTTAACACCTGACTGAATCACAAGTGAGATTCAGTCTGGGGAAGAGGCTAAAACGAGGCGTGGTTAACGACTGTCCAGAGGAGTTTATTGAACGATACAAGCGTCTGTACGTAGCAGTACTGTGTGTTCCAGGCAAAAGGTAACTGCGATGACCTGACCTCAGAGTGTTTTAGCTGAAGAAACTCGAAGACAAACCCAACGGCTAGTGATATGACAGGAGCTAATACGATGTTATGCAGACTTTTCCCCATAATTCCCAGTTTAAATGGCTTTCCAATACATTTTTTTCAGTTGGAAGTTGGAAGTTTTCCAGTTCCCAGTCGCCTGGAACGCACCATTTTCCAATCGTATTAGTTTTACCTGATGACGTTTGCAGTGCGACAAAAATTAGATGAGGAAGAACATGGTTTATTATTATTATCCTTATTTTTAATACACGGTCTAAGGCTACATCGAAGGCTCATCGAAAGATGTAGCCTTAGACCGTGTAAGTCCGTATCTGCGGCCATCTTAGATACGGAAGCATAAAAAAAACTACAAGCTCAGAGAGTACAAGTCATCGGATTGTCCCTCCCTGCTCTGTCATTGGAGCGATTGGAATCCCCAAAAACTGTGATTTTGTTGTCCGACTCTCCAGACCGCTTCTCACAGAGCAATTAAGGCTGCGTCTCAATACTCCCCCTCCGCCTACCCCTTAGCCCTTCGCCTCCGTAATGCGCGTTCACGAGACCCTCTAGTGGAGGTCCAATTCAAAATAGTCCTTCCCC